>JAVIWB010000483.1:0-15752 GCA_031893035.1 Dermolepida albohirtum | reverse complement strand
CAATATTCTAGTCGATCCATCAAAACATTCACTAGACATTTGCAAATTAAAACTACTAATAACTGGAAATACTCCATTGCAATATTCAAAATATTTTTTCAATTTCGCAGTCTCTAATAAAAATCGATCCCACTCTTCAACATTAAAAAGCACACACTGCTTTTTTATGCCTACAATTTTCACCACAGGTACAAAATCAAAGTCTGGTGACAAACCAACACATATCCACTTCGAATGACTTTTGTTCAAAAAGTATGTCCTTTCTCCTACTAAAGGTATATTCCAAGATGGTTCTCGTACATTTTTCTGCACACACATATCTACTTTATCCCAGAAATCATTCGTCTGACCCATTTGAGTAAAAAAAGCTTCTATACAAGGATCTACTTTATAATTTTCAACTTCATTCGTAAAATTACCTTCTTCAATACTAACATTCCTCAATTCACCGTCTTCAATTTTCTGAGAACAATCAGTTTGTTCCTTCATATTAAATGAACGCTTCATGATAACTCACAATACATACTGAGAATAATTCCATAACTCTACCTTTATATATCTTTCTTCACGCACGTAATTACACCCTCGGGCTTAGCCGATTCTAAAACCTGCTCATTACCGTCGACATTGAAATGACCTTAACCTTGAACCTCGGGCTTAGCCGATTCTAAAACCTCCTCATTACCGTCGACATTGAAATGACCTTAACCTTGAAATGATCTTAACACTAAAACCTCTTCGGCCTCAGCCGATTCTAGAACCTCCTCATTGACCTTGACCGTTCCAACATGCATTGTGGTCAAGGTCAATGAGGAGGTTCGAGAATCGGCTGAGTCCCTCTACTCGCGACATTTGTCTCGAAAGCAGGTCATGTAGCAACAAATCCTCCACGAGATCACAGAACTGTTACTGCCGATTGGTGTACAACTATTTTTTTGCCGCAAGTCATCGCTAAGCTTCGAAAAACCAATCCCGAACGACGAAGATTCCTCCACCAAGACAATGCAAGTTTGCACACAGCACGTAAGACAATTGAATTTTTAACGCAACAAAACTTCGAATTGTTGAACCATCCTCCGTACAGTCCGGACCTAAGTCCCAACGATTTATTTACCTTTCCGAAAATTAAAAACGGACTGGGACGTGGTCAAAGGTTCCAGTCATCAGAAAGAGCAGTCGATACCGCCAAAAACGCAATTTTGACTGTACCAACAAATGTGTGGAACGACTACTTCCAGAGTTAATTGGAGTGCATGCATTAATCTTTAAAAGTTATCTACTGTTTTTTCCAGTTTTATATGCAAAACTTAAAAGACAACCCACATATCGTTTATAGTGCATTGTGATAATTCTATCTCACATGCATTTTAGAGCACGTTCCTAAGTTGATATACAACAGTCTTTACAAAATGCGGAAAGTTATATAAGATTAAAAATAGAAGAAAACATTTGTTAATAAAATCGGAGTGAGACAGGACTGCACTCTGAGTGCGATGCCCTTTAACTAATGCTGAATGAAGTTATTAAATTAGTAAAGTTAAAACACTATAATGTCGAACATTGCAAGCTAAAGTACGTTTGTTTATATAACTATGCTATGTAGACGACCTAGAAATATTAGGAAAAACAGAAAAGCAGCAGTCTGAAAATATTAATATTCGTAATGGTAATCGAAAAATAGACCTAGTATGTAGTATAAACTACATACTAGGGAGAAATAATGAACAAAGAATGACCACTAGAAGACGAGATAAACGAAAACTGGCAAACTGTACAATAGTATAACGAACAACTTTTTAAATAAAATAAGCAAATTAAAACGCATAATTAGAAGAATTGTACACTGATATACATATGTGTATGAATCTTGAATTACAATAGAAAAACAGAAAAGTAGGATAACAAGTATGTAAATGTGATTCTTAAAAAGCACAGACGAATAAAATTAAATAATAAAATTAGAAATCAGGTATTCGAAGAAAATTTAAACATACTCGAAGCGAAAAAAAGAGAAAAGGTACGGACAGCAGTTGAGGAAAGAGAAATAATTGAGAAGATACACATACACTAAGCGACAAAAAAGTAGGCAGAAATATAAATAAAACAATTAAAAATTCAACTCCAACACAACTTGATACCGAAAGGTATGTAAGTTGTAAATTGAAAAACATGCTGTTCGTAAGACCCTGCACTTCATTATCATCGTACGTGTGTCTGTCTTTTATATCTATTAATGAAGAGTGGCTTTGAATGTATTCAGTTTTTTACCCAGCTCCAGTTTGCTGTTCCTCTGTGGAATACACTCCAATAGAAAATATTTTAATATTAATTTAACAAACGCTCGGCTCGTTTAACTGTAATGCACATAAATTGAAAAGAAATAATCATTGTGATCTGTTTTCTGTTCTTACTTAACTATTTTAAAGTGAATAATGAAGGTTGCGAATTAACATATTTTTCCTTCTGCATAATTCCTAAAATTTACATTTAAGAATGCATTATTTAGTCTATTTCGTCTTATAATATTTGTTCTATTTATTTATTTAAATTCACAAACATTTATGCAGAACTAATTCGTAATCTGTTGGTAAACAAAAAAAAAGAAAAGCAAATGTATAGAAAACACCACGTCTTCATTTAACAGTAAGTAGAAAAGAAATGGAAGGGAAACGTTATATGTTGTGGATAAAATAATAATAAATATTTTTGAGTATTATAGTATACTTAACAAAATAAATGTTTTCAAATATTTCAAAATGTTACAAAAAAATGTTCAAAAAATGCACAGGTTCTTATTTTTAGTGCTTACAACTGTAATATACGTGTATATAACATATACTTATGTATGTATCTGCATTGCAAAGAAGAAAATATGCTAAATATGAATAATCACAACGCTTACGTCATTCATTAAATTTTTGTTTTCTTGTCTACAGCGCATTAAATGTTTGTTTCTAGTAATACTAAGTGATCCGTAAGCGACCATAGTTGACAATTAGTTTGGCAGCTCTACACAATTGGCAAACCTGACTATATCACCCTAACATTTATGTATATTACTTACATTTGAAAACTTATGAAAAAGTTAGTCCTAAATTTGAAATGTAAAAATCAGATTACAACAGGACAAACTTCGAATGATATTTAATACTTAAGAAGAGTTGCAGGAATAAAAATGACCTGTTTTCTTAGTAATCTATGTATATTTTACTATCAACCTCAGATACTTGTGGATCGCTTAGTATACGCTAACATAAGAAATTAATACAAAGGATACATTTCAATTCTTCTTTGTGGAATAGGCGTGGACTCATACACGTTTTCACAATTTAGAACCAGTGGATCATTATTTTCTATGTATGTTTTCCTAATGATACTATAACGCCGCTTTGGTTGTCTGCGCAAATTAGATTTTGATGGCTTAATTTGTAGATTGCAAGCAATAATTAATCCTAATAAAAATCCAGTAACAAACACTATCATCACAGATAGTATAGGAGACATTTCGATGATTTGTAACATTATTCCATGTTCGTCTTTATTGACTTTTGTGCAATTATAATTCATCGCATCATCAGCGGTAATTTCATCGTCTTCATATATCCAAAGATTATTTTGCTGTATTGTTTCTTCCGAAGCTGTAATTTTCTGAGATTTTTCTGGATTCTGCGTCTTTTGTTTCGTACAAGGATCTATGTAACTTTTATCAACATTTTTGTATATATATTTTTTAAGATCATTCATAATCTTTCCACATTTGAATGGGTTTTCGCTTACTGTTAGCTTTTTCAAATTCTTTAAGTTTTTTATTGTCGAAGGTATAACTTCGATAAGAAAGTTTCCATTTAATTTCAATGTGATTAGATTTGGCAACTTGGTAAATGCGTCTGCTCTTAAATGTGTTATTTTGCAATAAGAAATATCCAATATCTATAAAGTAGTTAATTTATTGTTTAGTAATATTGATAATTGTCAGGTGCTTTTAAGAAATGTAAAAACATAAAAAAATTTTTATTATAAATTTTTGAAGTATACGTAGGTTACGTCATAAATTTCCGGCAAAATTACTATAGAACTGAAATACATAAACAACTATTTGCTAGTTTTAATATTTTTTAAATTTATCTGCGATTTTAATACATGTTCAAGTTTACAATAGAGAAATATTTTAAGTTACAAATGAGATTATATGGTATAAGCGAAGCACATGTAGATGTCATATGAGAAACGGGCGTTCGGGCAAACGTATGTAAATGTCGGCGACTCAGTCGGAAAGCTGCTTTTGTTTTTAAAAGGTGTTAGGCGTGGTCGTATGTGTATAACAATGCCGCGTGAACGAGGAGTAATTTATTAATATATTTATACACAAATTTCTGTCTTTGCATTATGCTGGCCAACATGTGCAATGTGATGTAACATGTACAATAATTTAATATGTAATATGTAATGTAAACATTGTAGTCCAAAATGGATACAACGTAAACAATTTAAAATCAAACGTCAATGATAAAATTCGATACATCAATAATAATAATAATAATAATAACCCTTATTGTCCAATGATATACTGCTACAAGTCAAATAGAAGAACTATGTATACACATCCACGAAAAATATATAAAATACAACATATAGAACTATAATCAAAAAATTATGAAAAAATGAAACTAAAAAAACAAATAATTGCAGTTGATTAATAGAATCAAAAGAAATATCATTACAAAGTGTTTCAGTATGCCGGCACATTGAGGTTAGAGGAGCATTATACAAAAAGAAATTCGTTCGAGGAAATGGTAAAGTAAAAGTAGAATCGGGGAGAGAAGATAAAGATGGAAAAAAATTAATACGATAGAATAAAATAATTGTGGGGTGTCAATACAGCCGTGAATAAGTTTCTACAGTAATCTTGCTCCACGAATTTGTCGATAATACGTTCTAGATAGACATTATCACTCCAATAACTTACATATTTCAAAAAACATCATTGAACCTTTTCTATGGCCAATTGCAAATAATTATAGCTCAGCGATTATACGGATGAAGCCCTTTTCAGTTTGCTGACACCAAAACTAAGAACAACGTTTTGCACAGTATAAAATGTAAAGCTCTGGATGCGGTAATACAGGTATTGTTAATATGTGAAACAAAACTGTCTTGAATTAAATAAAAAGCCAAGGTCTTTCACATGATCAACCTACGTGAGACTACAATTGTTAGTGTAATATACTGAATCGACAGAATGAACCTTCTTCTTGTAAGACGCAAAACAGACTTTTTCATGTTTAACTGTAGCTTGTATGCAAAGCACCACCGTCTAATTCTTTCAATCTTATGTTGTAACTAAAACATAGCATCCCAGGACCTGAAAGTGACATACTTTTAAATCATCCGCGTAAGTCAGTACAGGACATGACAGATGTTAAAAAATCATTGATGAACAGAACAAACAACAGCGATCTCAATGAGATCCATGTGGAACCCCAGATGTATTAAAAGTACTACTAAAATCAGTGTAAATGACATCTCCTTAGTTACGTGCATCTGGCTGTTCACTGAAAAATCGACATAGTCACAAGATTTGTTACAGTAGATCTTCCACGGACAAATCCATGCTGGTAGGACGAGATACTTGCTACGGTATTGAGATGTAGATAAGAATAGACAACATTCTCGAAAACCTTAGCAAAATTTGATGAAATTGCTATTGTTCTATAATTGTTAACACAAGCATTGTCATCTTCTTTTGAAAACTGAACTAATTCTAGCATGCTTCCGCACAATCGGACATGTTTCAGTTTGAATTGTTAAATTTATAATTAATTGTAAAAGCTTGGCTAAAGCAAATCTTGCAACATATAAAAGAATGCTTAAATCATCGCCTGTAATCTTCTTTTGAGGAAATTTAGCCAATACATTGATTATCTCTTCTTCTGTGATCGGCAAAAATATAACCGGTAAATGGTTAGAGTGCTGATCATGTAGAGGATTGTTTATTGAAGAGAACTTATAGACAAAAGCGTCCTCTATATTCTGAGGAGATTTAAGAAAGTTTTCAAGATAAAGTAAGGCTTCAGGTATACGCGTTGTGCCCTGTTTGTGTCTTTTGAATTCATTCAGAAGAAACGAATTTATGTACACCTCCATTTGCGTCAAGTACAAGCTTTTAATTTTAAATAGGTAATTATATTAGCTGTCAACTATGCAGGGTATCTAGATCTATGTAGTTGCAGAAAAAAATATTTCGAAACATGTCTATTTAAAATGTCATCGATAACAGAATAGAAATTTGCCATTACGCAATAGACATTAGTAAAGCGTTTTAAAAGAGATAAATCACCATTCAAAAGATTATTATATAGATGAGGTATATCCGCTCGATGGAAATTATATCGAATATTTACATTAGATGGAAACGCAAGCTGATGCGTAAGGATTGTAGAAAACAAAGATATACATAAAGGTGTATGATAGGTATCAAGTGGAACAAGTGGGAAATTATTCGACGTTCCTAGAATATTGCATGCATGATTGGAAGTAACAAGACCAAGCAGTTGATTATTACAATTAACAACTGCGTTAAACTGCAAGATTAACAAGATGGCATAAGCAATTAAATGAATATTAATTAAAAGACAGACAATCCACAAGCTTTAGTAATTTGAAATCACTGATCAATATAATTGGTTTATCAAGTTAAATCATCATCATCCTTAGTTTATCAGTTACTAGGGTTTCAGAAAAAAGGTCAAATTCATAAAATAATATAACGGGTGTTTTTTTAGAGGTATAGAACTTTGAAATAGAATAAAACAAATATGATTTTTTTAAATTGACATGAAATTTACTTTATTCGAAAGATAATCTTCTGGCATTATAATTTAAATATGACTTCTGGCATATGACCGCCACGGCTGGCTCGGACGTAGTCTAATCTGGAGGGCCAATTTTCGATGACTTTTTCCAACATTTGTGGCCGTATATTGGCAATAACGCGGCGAATGTTGTCCTCCAAGTGGTCAATCGTTTCGGGCTTATCGGCGTAGACTAGCGACTTCACATATCCCCACAGAAAATAGTCAAGCGGCGTTAAATCGCACGATCTTGGAGGCCAATTCACGGGTCCGAAACGTGAAACTATGCGGTTACCAAACGTTTCCTTCAATAAATCAATTGTGGCACGAGCTGTGTGACATGTTGCGCCGTCTTGTTGAAACCACAACTCCTGCACATCATGATTGTTCAATTGAAGAACGAAAAAGTCAGTAATCATGGCTCTATAGCGGTCACCATTGACTGTAACGTTCTGGCCAGCTTCGTTTTTAAAGAAGTACGGACCAATTATTCCACCAACCCATAAAGCACACCAAACAGTCAGTTTTTCTGGATATAACGGTGTCTCAACATACACTTGTGGATTATCATCACTCCAAATACGGCAGTTTTGTTTATTGACGTATCCATTTAACCAAAAGTGAGCTTCATCGCTAAACAAAATTCGATTATGAAAATCGGGATCAACGGCAATTTTGTTTTGGGCCCATTCACCGAATCTACGCCTTGCTAGGTGATCGTGTGGCTTCAATTCTTGCACGAGTTGGATTTTGTAAGCACGCAAACCTAGATCTTTCCGCAAAATCTTCCATAAAGTGGATGGACACATATCCAATTCCTGTGCACGATGGCGGATAGACTGATTCGGGTCTTCCTCTACGCTACGCTCTACAGCAGCAATGACTTCTTCTGTACGCACTGTACGACGTCTCTCTGGATGCGTGTTATCATTTAGAGTATACGTGGTGCGAAAACGTTCCATAGTTAATCGAATTAATTGCTCTGATGGACGATTATGTTGACCGTAATATTGACGTAGTGCGCGATACGTATTTCGAACAGAACCATGATTTTCAAAATAAATTTGCACAATTTGCAAGCGTTGTTCAGGCGTCAGTCTATTCATGTTGAAATGACAAACCAAACTAAATATAAATCACTTAACAGCTGACAAAATGGCAGCCAGTTAGAAAAGTGTTGCCAACTTAAAGTTCTATACCTCTAAAAAAAACACCCGATATAATAATAATAAAATAATAATAATAGTATTATAGGACGAAATTAGTACACACGTTATAAAATAATGTATACAATTAAAAATAATAATAAAAAGATTTGTATTATATGTATATTTATATATTGAGTGACCCACGCAATCGTGCAGTCTGTTAAATTTTTCGTTGGGAATGGATTTAAATTAAATTTGGCAGTTGAATAGTATTGGAAAATTCAATTTTTACAAATACGTATCTTAACGATTGGTGGATGATGTTAAAGCTATATGTGAAAAGTATTTAAAAGTTGTCGTTCCAATAAGTTCATTAATCCCCTTGAGAGAAATGATTTTAATAATGCAGTTATCTTTCACATCTGCAAAAATTCTCTTAATGGAGATAAAGTGGCGGATCACATCATTTAACTGGGAAATTTAGGGCCACTGCTCATTCTAATTGTAACTTAAACTTCAAAATTCCAAATTTTATTCCAATATTCGTGCACAATTTAAGTTATGATAGCAATTTGTTTGTTAGAGATTTAGCAAATGATGATTTAGTTATTAACGTTATCCCAGTTAGAGTTCGATTATTTAGAGAAGAAACTTCAAGGTCAATGAGCTCGAACGAAATTTGGTTTAGGACTAGTCAATTATGCGCCGAAGGGGCGACCCTGTTTGCAGTGGTGTCCATTGTTATTCGTGCGTTTATAGTGTGTGTGCTGTTTTCGCTGTTTTTACTTGTTAGCTTCATAATTTATATTTATAAAAGACTATTTTTTCAAAATCATTTTATCAGTGGTAAGTGAAAAATTATTACGATTGAAGTAAAAAATATATACAGAAATATTAAAGTTAGGTTAAGTATTGTTTGGATGCCACCGTGTTACGCCTATGGTAGAATCTCGTCGCGCAGATTTTGATGAGTCATAGTTTCTTCTCTAAATAATCGAACTCTAATAAAGAGCGATATATTAGTTTCACAAAAAAAGTTTTGGTTGATAATTATACAAACAAGGCGGGTGAGAAGAAAGATACTTATTTAAAATTACGATTTTTAGATTCTTTTCGCTTTATGGCATCCTCCATCGATAAATTATCAAACAATTTATCCTCAAATGATTTTAATGTTGTTAAATCTCATTTTGAGGATGTTGATCAATTTAATTTAGTTAGACGTAAAGGAGTTTTTCCTTATGAATATATAGACACTTTTGAGCGATTGTATGAAACAGCACTACCTCCAAAACAGTAATTTTATAGTTCATTAACTGGCGAAGATATTTCCGATGATGATTATAGACACGCCCAAGCTATATGGAACACGTTTAAATGTAAAAATTTATTAGATTATGCAAATTTGTATTTAAAAACAGATGTGTTGTTATTAGATATTTTCGAATTTCCGTAATATTTGTCATAAAGCATACGGTTTGGATTCCGCTCAATATTACACATCACCTGGTCTCTCTTGGAGTGCCATGTTGAAATATACCAAAATTGAACTGGAGTTACTCATATGCAACATTTAATTAAAAGAAGTATAAGGGGCGGGTTAACACAAGCAACTTTAAGATATGCAGCACCTAATAATAAATATTTAAATACATATGATGCGAGTTTTCCAAATTCGTATTTAGTTTACTGGGATGCTAATAATTTATATGGTTACGCCATGTCCCAATATTTGCCTTATAGCGGCTTTCGTTGGCTGTCAAATATTGAAATTGAAAATTTAAATATTTTAACGGTCGCGGATGATTCAGATGTTGGTTACCTTTTGGAGGTAGATATTGAGTATCTAGAAGTCTTACATGATAATCATAATGATTTACCTTTTCTTCTCGAGAACATGAAGCCTCCAACGTCTAAATTTCCCAATAAGAAATTAATTGCAAACTTACACAATAAATCAAAATATGTTGTCCATTATAGAAATTTAAAACAAGCTGTGAATAATGGCCTCAAAGTGACTAAAATTCATGGCGTTTTACAGTTTAAACAATCCAATTGATTACAAAATTATATCGATTTAAATAAGAATTTTAGAATAACGCGCGAAACGATTTCGAAAAATATTTTTATAAATTATTAAACGACTCGGTCTTTGGTAAAACTATGGAAAATGTTGATAAGCGTGTAGACGTGAAATTAATAACTCATCGGGAAGATATAGGTAAAAGAAGAGGCGCTTCCAGTTTAATAGCTAAATTGAATTTTAAAAATATTAGTATTTTTTCCAAAAACTTTGTTGCTATCCAGATGGAGAAACTTAAAGTTATATATGACAAGCCTATATACAAGGTTTCTCCGTTTTGGAACTTACAAAATTAATATTGTACGATTTTTATTATGATTATTTAAAGCGCGTGTATGCTGAAAAGGTAAAACTATGTTATATGGATAGAGATAGTTTTATTTTAAAATTTGCTACCGATGATGTATATTGTGACATGAAACTAAATCTCTCTACATTCTATACCTCAAGCTTTTCGGCCGACAATGTGTGCAACATGCTCTTCCAAAACAAAACCGTTCTTGGTTTTTTAAAGATGAAAATTCAGGTAGAGTAATGAGTGAGGAGAGATGGGGATGGGATTACCTTAGCTTGGGCTCATCGTAACATCGATGAATAGGAGGATGACGTGCTGAATAGGTAATTATTGATTTATATATATAAAATAACATTACTAATTAATTTTATTTCTATAGTCTCGTGAACCCCTGCGCCGAGAATACCTTCCCTACCACGAGGAAATTTCTATTTATAAATAGACGTAAGTTTGATGACATTTAGTTTTAAATTTTTATTCGTGTTATAAAGTTGTGGCAATGACATATCGTATATAGATTTTTTAGCTTTTTTTATTTTTATTAATTTTTTTTTCTTGTTGCAGTTAATAATGATGTGACTAACAACGACAATTACAACGAATTCATTGCCAATGTCTTAAAAATAAAGAAAAAGCGATCATTTAATAAAAACGACTGGTCGGTCAGTCTACTTATTTACTAAATAATAGTGAGACTAAATGGATAGTCGTTGGTCTAAGTCCTGCTGCGGGTATTGAGCCCATCATTCAAATTTGTTCATCGAATGATTGCATCTTCTTCACAACAGATGAGCGGAAGAATTTTGCAAGACTGAGGGGTGCAACCCTAATCATGAGATGGAATGTAGTACGTATAAAGACATACGGCTGATTCGTCTCAAGAGTCCTGATAAGCAAATTGTTTTATCCCAACTTGATAGAATTACTACATCGAAAAGTATCTGTTCTAAAGAGTACGGATTTTGTTCAATTCTATAATTCAACGTTGCAGGCTTGTATTCATATGTCTGGTGATGTATATGGGAACATAAAGACATTATTATCTTGTAATATTACTTCTTTAAATGCTTTGTATATGTATGAAATCTTATACTTACATTACACATTTTGATGTGGAAGTAATGAGATTAGGTTGTTAATTTAATATTATGTGCATAAAATTAACACCTAAATAAAACATGTTATTCTACATTTATGTCTTCTATTTTAACGATTTTAAAAATCATAGTGTAATATTTCTAGAATATACAATAGCCAAAAACATGTATATAGACACGATTTTAAATAATTATTGCGTAATGTTTCTAGAATATGCAGTTGCTGAAAACATGATGTAACATGACTTTAAGAAATTACTTGGTAATGTTTCTAAATGCTTCTAGAATATAAAAAATATGAATAAACACGAATTTAAAAAATACTTCACAATATTACGTAATACTACCCCCACCACGCCTGAAGTCACGACAGCTTTTAACTGCTGTTTAATATGTGTCATTACGTCGAGTGCCCCCTAAAGTGACAGTGTTTGTGTTTGCTTGTATTCTGGTAAGCAATTTTCCCTTCATTTAAATTAAATATACGGTCTGGAATATTAAAATGCCAGATAATATAGTCTTTAAATTTATTGCCATCTTGGTGTGCCATCCTGTTTCGAAAATTTGAGCACCATCTTGTTTCGAAAATTTGAGCGCCATCTTGTTTTGAAAATTTGAGCGCCATCTTGTTTCGAAAATTTGAGCGCCATCTTGTTTTGAAAATTTGAGCGCCATCTTGTTTCGAAAATTTGAGCGCCATCTTGATTTGAAAATTTGAGCGCCATCTTGTTTCAAAAATTTGAGCGCCATCTTGCTTTGAAAATTTGAGCGCCACCTTGTTTGGAAACTTTTTGATCGAACCTCGTATGTTTGTTTTTACAACTTTTTGATCGCAACCTTTATATCGTGACGTCACTGGATGTGACGTCAGGTGAGGTCATGTGACGTCACCGGATGTGAAGTCTGTGAGGCGGAGGCGGTCCTAGAACCGGCTAAACACATCTACTATCTTGGTATACATTTACATATTTATTTTCTGAAATGTTGAAAATGTAAGTTTTAGTATGTACGAATATTAATCGTATCAAGAAAGTATTCTCTTTTTTTACGCAATTCTAAATATCTATCTCATCTTACAGCAGAGTCTGAAAACCCAATTAACCCGCGCAAACATTAAAACTCATCCACACTTGTGTAACATGAGGATGTACTATTAGCAAGTTTTGTTGCGAATATAATGATTATTCTTTAAATTAAGCATGCCAGAATTTGAAAGATTTGACTTGTCACGTCATTAAATACATATATCAGGATCTATTTCAATGATTTTGCCAAAAATTAAGTAACCATTTATAAAAACCTAATCTCTTAGCTACGTCTCCGGGCAATAGTGTTTGTGAGATACGATATTTAAATGAAACATGCTTACATTTCTTTTTATTCCATAACTCAAACCAATGTCCATACTAGCGTCTCTAATGTAACATCTTCAATAAGCTTCAGAGTAAACTAAGACGATTATCTCTGTATTCTCGTCGATAATAATATTTTTCTTATTCATTTTCTGATTAAATAAACAATCGTGCTGTGGAAATTTCGTGTATAATTTTGTTGTAGAAGCAGTGATTCAATAGCTATCTCATAGGAACATATTCACTAGCCCTTATACATAGAATTTTTACAACATATATTGAACGCTTTTAACACATTATGTTTCTCTAAATGAGGAAATACATTGTTAAATAATTATTTAATAACTCATATATAATACTAAAACACGAAAAAACAACTATAAATGAAGTAAATAACCGAATAAACTAATTACGACAACCACAAATGCGCAAAATTTTCACTTGATATGCATCTGGTATGTACTAACAATGGGCGTGTACTACTTGTTTTATAAAGGCATTCGACTTACTATGACTACTTCCTGAGGAAAGTGCATCTATTAAAAGGTACCTTAACTTATTTATTATTCACTTTTGAACAATAGTGTATTAAAACTTTTATCTTTAAATTAAATTATCTTTAAAAATGTACAAAAATATACAAGTGTACCATTTGAAATAATACTTTTTTGTTTTGCACTATTTTAGAAATGCATTATTCAATTGTTTTATTGTTAATTGCGTATTCAGTGTTAGATATTGCTAGTTTGATAATTTGTGCTCCAATGATAATGGAGGTAGCGATAGAGCGCACTTAATTTGGATCAACATATATATATTGTCATGATTACATTACAGTATAATATAAATATACTTAATAGAACAGGTGTTTCAAATTTCGCGGTTTTTTTAAACAATAAATAAAACACATAATTTGTATTCAGTTTCAAAAACTTTTTAGTATCAGTTATGACATTTATATGCGAAAAATAATATCTGCCAAATGGCCTCCTCTTGCAGCTCCACAGACGCCCACTCTTTTGTTAAAATTTTCAATGACATTTTGACATAATTGAGGCTCTATCTCACCAATGACACGAATAATTTCATCATTCAAAGCAGGAATTGATTGTGGATTGTTTTTATAAACCTGACCTTTCACATAATCTCAAAGAAAATAGTCTAACGGTGTCAAATCAAATGATCTTGGTGCCCAATTAACATCACCGTTTCTTGAGATTACACGTCCAGAAAATTTTTCTCTCAATAAATCAATTGATTCGTGTGCAAAGTGAGGAGTAGCGTCATCCTGTTGAAACCACATATCCTGTAGATCAATATTCATTAATTCAGGCCACAAAAATTCAGTTATCATCCGGCAATATCGATCACTATTGACAGTTACAGCTTCACCAGCAGCATTTTCAAAGAAGCAGGGTCCAATTACACCACCTGACCATAATGCACACCAAACAGTAACTCGTTTAGGATGCATAGGTTTCTCGTGAATAATTCGTGGATTTTTCTCACCCCAGATACGGCAATTTTGTTTATTAACATAGCCAAGTTAAAAATGTGCCTCATCGGAAAACATTATTTTTGAGAAAAATCAGCTGGTTGTTCATTGATGAAATTGACAAATAAACGACGTTTTAAATATTTCTAATGGCTTCAGTTCCTGTGTTATTTGAATCTTATATGCCTTCAGAGCTAATTCCTTGTGTAAAATACGCCATGTTGTTGATCCACTAAGTCCAAGTTGTTGCGAAAGTCGTCTAATGGACATTTCTGGATCTTCAGCAACACTTTCACGAACCAAACCAATATTTTCTTGAAGACGACCACTACGACTATATTTTTCACTTTTTTGATCGTCCACAGAACCGGTCTCTTGAAATTTTTTAATAATTCGGTCAATAGTGCTTTCAGATGGACGATTATACACCGATTATAAACCATAAAATTCACGTAATTTTCTAAAAATTCTTTTCACAGAACGCTGATTTTCATAAAACAATTCAACGATTTGAACGCGTCGTTCGTACGAAGCCATTTTTATAAATTTCATACATCACACTTTTTAAATGCCCACATATCCAGACAAATTCAGAGCGCCATCTATATTTTACTTATTATTTAAAAAAACGCGCAATTTGAAACACCCTTTATATTCATTTATCATTATTTAATGTTTATACATTAAAGTAACATTATAGTTTTGTTACCCTGAAAGCCTCTGTGCCAATATCGAAATAAAAGGCGTATCAAAAAAATACATTCGGTATTAAGTTAACTAAGATCAGCAGAAAGAAAAAAAAGTTAAGGGCTATACAAGTTTATTGTATATATTCAACTTTATAATCTCCACTAATGTAGTAAATGACTAATAATTCAAGAACTATTAATTAATGCAGCCCTTAATTAATAAAATTGAAGCTAATTAATTTCCGAAGGTGTATTTTAATTATAAAGGCTATCTTACGAGTCAATAATTAGTTAAACTATTAAATTCTACAAAACGTATGTATAGATCATAATAATTGTCAACTTCGGCTGACAGACACGAGAAGGCATTAATAATGAACAATAAAATGTACTTAATTGAATACTACAAACAGAATTTGAAATTTGTATTTGTAACAATACCCTATACGTATTGGCAGCTTTATTGATAAGGTTCACTTCTAATTAATAATTCATTGCCATGTCCATTACCCTTTATACGGCCGATAGTGGAAGAAAAAGGTTAAAGACTTAATGACGTTCATGTATTTATAGTCTTCATTACCACCCCTAACTTCTTTATATCCACCACTCTCCACCGTTTTTCAACCTTAGTATCGCAACCTAATGTTGGATTGCACCGGAATTTTTATAGGTCACGAAATATTAAAAAAAGTATTCTATTTTGAAATATATGTATATTTGGACCGCTGTACCAGTACAA
>JAVIWB010000482.1:0-15344 GCA_031893035.1 Dermolepida albohirtum | reverse complement strand
CTATACAGGTAACAAAAAAGCGCGCCGCCCAATGAGTGCGCGCGCGCAAAAGTAGAAACCGTTGATATATATCGAAGATAAAAGCGCCACGATCCCGTTGATTGGGTTCGCGACGCTTGGCGATATGCATGCATGAGATTTTAGAGACGATGGATTTTGCTTTTTCCCTGTAAAAGCAAAATCATGCCCTATATCGTTTTCTCGTTCCCCTCCAACAAAGACTGGTATTTTTCGTTTAATTCTCTATGTTTTTGCGAAAGACACACATATTGGTCATATATGTTTTCTCGCTCCATACGCAATTCGGCGATATATATGTCAACATCCTCCTTGCTGTATCCCCATTCCTGGGTGGGGAAAGGAACATAACTATACATAATATATACTCCTTCATATTTCGTTGTTTATCTAAAAGCACCTCAGCAGCGTGCAGGCTTGTCCGCTCTCTATGTACCAGCTTTCGTCTGGTATAGGGATTCACGCAACAATTTGAGCGGCACTTCCATGGCTGGGGGTAGACTTATTACATTCTGTATTTCATTTTCTGAATCTGGGATTGGGCTACAGCCTTCCTTCGCATACCATTGATTAACAAACGCTTTGTGCAGGACGTCTTCGGCAATCTCACGTACCCGGACAGCGTCCTGTAGCTTGTCATATACGCCAAGATTATACCTGTGCTTTTTAAACCCGATATACGCCCGGTACATGCCATCACGCTGTTTGTATACGCCGGTATAGCCGGTCGTATTGTCAATGCGCCGCTTACGCTTTTCTAAAAACTCAATGCAGGTGCCATCGACATGGTGCAGGGTCTTGTGTATGTTCTTTTTGATTTCCTCCTTGCGGCAGCCGCAGCTTACCTGATTGCCAAAGCTCAGGTCGTCCTGGGCTACTTCCACCTCCGTACCACATGAGCATACGCATTTCCAAATGACAGAGCCTTTCTTATCCCGTTTATCCGTGGGCGCAACCGCCGTCAGCCGGCCAAAGGTTTGTCCGCTCATATCAACGGCCCTGGTGTGCTCCTCTTTCAGACAGCCGCAACTCTTTACATTCCCCCTGCACAAATCCTTGCCCACAACAACATGCTGATTTCCGCATTCGCACCGGCATAGCCATGAAGTGCGGCCTTTACGCCGGTCGGGCGCGCGCTCCAGCACGACCAGCTTCCCAAACACAAGCCCCGTCAGGTCTTTGACACGCTCTGTATTGCGCTGCGCGGACCGGCACCCGCAGCTTTTGGACTTACCGGTAAGCAGGTTCCACTCGTTGACATATTTTTCTGTCCCGCACCGGCAAGCGCAATGCCATTTGCGTATGTTGTCTTCGACAATGTAATCGTCCCGCACTATCCAACTACCAAAAGTTTTACCGGCCAGACTTTCCCGCATCGCGTCTTTATCGCCTTTGTTAAGCCATAAATCCGAATCCTTTTCCATAAGCCGCTTCCTCAATCCGACAAGCGGGCCAGCAGCACCACGCGGGCGTTATCAAACTCGTAGGAGCAGGTGGAAAGCGTGATAATTCGGTCACCGGCGGTAAGCTCAATATCCCGGTAACGCTGGGCGTTGTTTTGAACGTATTCAAAATAGGCTTGCTGATCTTCCTCATTTGCGGCAAGGGTGTAATAGATAACCTCATCGTCAGGGGCAACGACCATATAAGCGAAAATTTCAAGCGTATAGGTCGATTGGGTCAGGTAGAGCGTGCCTGTAGGATGGCTCTCAAAAAACTCAGAATCAGCGAACTTCTTAATTGTGCCGAACATTGAGCCGTTTTTCATGTTATGCCCGTAAACTATCGCGTTAAAATCTCCGAACGCCGAATCGCAACGGCAGTCCATGAAGATGGTGCCCGCCTTGGCGTCTTGCCCGTAAATATCCCGATAGAGGTAAAAATCGTTATCCGCCGCCTGCGCGAAGGGATAATCCACATCCGTGTCCGGTATGCTGATCCAGCCTACGACGTCGGCATTGACAGCTTTCATGTCGAGTATTCCGACAAAATAAATATTCCGATATATATTGATAAAGCCGCATAGACACGGGCAAGTTCATCAATACAGTCGGAATAAGAACGGCTCCATTTTGTGAGATAATCATGTTGCGGACAATTATCGTTCGACACTAAAAATGGAGTGATCTGCATGTCAAAAACAGGGATAAGCTTATCGATTCTAACCGAGACTGCGCTGGAGTCGATAAAACAGATGGGGATGAAAGAATCCACAGTTCGAAATTATCGTGACAGATTCTCATGTATCAGCAAATATTTCACAGGTTGTGGACATGATTGTTATGATGCCGAAACTATGGAAAGATTTTTGAAGGAATCAGGAAAGCGATTTGAAGAAGGAAAAATATCAGCCTCCCGGCATAGAGCCCTTAGAAAAGCTTGTCAAATACTAACTGAGCTAAGTTCAACAGGCGCTGTCATTTGGAGGCGCGATCAGCCATCAAAAATCAAGCTTAAACCCGAGTTTGAAAAATTGTTAAATGAGCTGGTTGAAAGCGTGAGCGTTGAACTTAGCAAAAATTCCGTGATTCAGCTTAGATCATTTACCAGAAGATATCTCAAATATTTAGGCGATGTGGGGCATGAGAGCGTTGAGACAATAACTATTGATGATTTGAAGCAGTATGTTATGACTAATATGTCAGCTTATCCCGGCAGTAGAGCCAGATTCATAGGGAATCTGCGGCGATTCCACAAATATTTAAGAGAAATCGGGCTTAAAGACATAAAGTTCGAATCGGTACTCCTGAAGCCTGCTGGAGACATAAAACGTGTTCCTGTCGCGTTTTCAAAAGAAGAGGTCAAGGAAATATTGAAACAGGTGGATTGTGAAGATAAATTAGGTAAACGTGATTACGCTATTTTATCGCTGGCTGTAAACACAGGACTCCGCTCAACCGATATATGCAACCTCAAACTTCGTGATATTAACTGGCATTCAAACGAAATCCGTATAACACAACAAAAAACAAGAAAGGCCCTGTATCTTCCCTTACCGATCAGTGTCGGTTGTGTAGTAGCTGAATATATACTTAACGCCAGACCCGAAGTAGGCGACGAGCATATGTTTTTGCGCCACGAAGCGCCGTTTAGGAGGCTCGGCCATACAGCCCTTGCCGCTATTTTTAACCGGTATCAAGCATTGTCCGGCGTGGATAAAGAACCGGGAGACGGCAAAAGCTTCCGAGCTTTCAGGCGTTCGCTGGGTTCATGGATGGTTCAGGATCACATGCCTTTAACAATGGTTTCCCAGATTTACGGGCACCGAAACATGAACTCGGCAAAACCGTATTTATCGCTTAATAGCGAGAGCCTCAAAATTTGCTCGCTCAGCTTATCCGGTATCGCGGTAACAAAGGAGGCGTTGTTATGAGCAGAACCTTCACCGGTAAATTTGCGCAGCAAATAGAAGATATGATACGTTTCAGGGAAACACTTGGCTATTCCAGAATATCGTACGAGCATTATCTATATCATTTCGATAAATTTACACGCGAAATGTATCCCGAAGAATCGGTAATTACACGAGAGATGATCATAGAATGGGCATCTCTGCGTCCTAACGAGAAAAAAGCTGAGTTAATCCGTAGGATAATCACGTTTCGTCATTTAGCAAAATATTTGAGTTCAAACGGCATCCCAACATACATACCGCCGGTGCCGTCCAACAACGGCTGCAACCAATGCGTTCCGTATATTTTCTCCGATTACGAGCTTGCGGCGTTTTTCGAAGCGGCGGACAGCTATGATGATAACAACAGATCGCCTTACAGGCAGTACATAGTCCCGGTTATATTTCGCCTCATATATTGTTGCGGCTTGCGTCCAAACGAAGGCCGTGACTTGGAGCGTCGCGACATAGATTTGTCCAGCGGTGAGATAATTATCCGAAAAACCAAAAGGCATCGTGAACGCAGAATTGTTATGTCGGACGATGTTTTGGAACTATGCCGGAAATATGACAGTATTATTCATGCTCGAACCGGTAGGGAACGCAAATATTTTTTTCCCAAGAAAAATGGAGAAGCATATACCGGCTCCTGGCTGTGCGATGAGTTTAAGCGGTGCTGGGAACACGCGGGGATTACCTTTCAGGGATACAACAATAATAGTCCGAGGGTTTATGATTTTCGTCATAACTTTGCCACAAGAACAATGATGGATTGGCTGGAATCCGGCAAAGACCTTTATAGCTTACTCCCTTATTTGAGCACATATATGGGACATGAAACATTTTCGCAAACCGCTTACTACATCCACTTACTCCCTGAGCGCCTAACAAAAAGCGCCGCCATCGACTGGAAACGCTTTGAGAGCATAATCCCTGACGCGCCGGAGGTGGAGCTATGAAAATGAAAGATAAAAAGCTTTGGGATTTGATTCACGCCTATTTACTGGTGTATCTGCCAAAGCAAAAATGTTACAGCCCGAACACAATAAAATCTTACAGGGAATCCCTTGAGTTGCTGTTGGATTATGCTTGTGCAACTCATGGGGTAACACTTTCCAACATTACATTTGAGCTGATTGGTACAAAAACAGTCCACGGCTTTTTAAGCTGGCTTGAAAATGAACGAAGGTGTTCTGATAAAACCATTAACCACCGGCTTACGGGTGTGCGTTCTTTTTTTAACTATGCGGGTGACATGGAACTTACCGCCGTCAAGTATCAACAAGAAATATTGAAAGTACCTATGCGAAAAACGTCGGAGTCTCTTATTGTAGATTTCATGAGCGAGGATGCGGTGACAGCTATTCTATCGCAGCCAAATACGAAATCAAGAAAAGGCGTGCGTGATTTATTTTTCATGCTTCTTATGTACGATACCGCCGCAAGAGATCGAGAATTGCTTGATTTGCGGGTAAAGGACGTACACTTAAAAAAGAAGGAGGCCTGCGTCTACCTCACTGGCAAGGGCAGTAAAATACGTTCCGTACCCATTATGGAAAAAACAGTTGAACATTTCAAGGGATATATCAGCCTTTTCCATGAGAATGAGCAGAGTACAGGCAACCCGTATCTTTTTTATACAGTTAGAAACCAGGCTAAAAATCAAATGTCGGATGATAATGTCGCAAAGTTTATCAAGCAATATGCTGCCCAAGCCAAAAAAGTTTGTGCCGAGGTGCCTGAGAATGTTCATCCTCACCTGTTCAGGCACGCCAGAGCCATGCACTTGTACCGTTCGGGCATGCCGCTGGCTTTGCTGTCGGAATGGCTCGGACATGCAAATCTTGAAACAACCCTAATTTATGCGTACGCTGACACGGAAATGAAAAGAGTTGCAATCGAAACTGCTACATCAGATGTAAATGTTCTTCGCTCGGAAGAAGCTCCTGAAGCTTTTTGGCAAAATAATAATGACTTAATAAAACGATTATACGGATTCAGATAATATTCTTATTCCGACTGTATTGATGAATTTTCCCGTATCTACGCGGCTTTATCAGTGCATGTCGGAATATTTATTTTGTCGGAATACTCAACATGAAACTGATGGATTTTCAAAAGGCGGCTTTTGACTACCTGCGCCGGGTAATCGTCACTGGCGATAGTGATGTACTCTCGCTTGGAGCAAACCGCGTCCACCATGAGTTCCACCAGCTCGTCCATACGCTCCTTGCCGTACTGCTCACAAAGGCAATCGTACTCGACGTTCTCCCTTATCAAATCACGGTATGCGTTTCTCTCATCCAATCCATTCCCATCCAATCCGTTTTGGGAATCCGGGTAGCTTTCCCTGATGGGATAGGATTGGATAGGATAGTTCTCGCTGATATTATTTTTATTTTTTTCAGTATTGCTTATATAGTTCTTATTAGTGTCCGAATCACCGACTTCAAGAGGTCGGTTTTCCCGATGTCCAGAGGTCGGCAAATCAGGAAGTCCAGAGGTCGGTTTTTCCGACTTCTGGAGGTCGGCTGTGCAATCAAACTTTTTAACGTAGATTATGGCCGGTTTTCCCAGCCCTTGCCTCACGCGCTCAATGAGGCCGACGCCTTTTGCCGTGTCCAGCTCCGCGAGCAATTTCATTCCCTTGTCGCGCTGGCAATTCAAGTATTCCTGCACATCTTCCAGCGTGAAGTAGATATATACGCGGTTCTGTTCGTCCAGCCAGCCATTTTTGCTTGATAAGCCCATGCGGTCAAGCATGAGGCCGTACAGGATTTTCGCGTCGCCCGACAACAGCTTGTAGCGGCTATTTGTAAACAGGGCTTTGGGTAGGCGGTAAAATGTAAACTGGTCTGCTTCGGTGCCGTAAAAATACTCATGCGGTAATGGCTGCTGGGCCATGTGGATTCCCCCTTTCTCGGAAATGGACTAAGTTGCCGCGTTATGGATTCTGCCGCCGTTCCCGTTTGATGGCTTCGGCGCGTTCCTCCTTGCAGCAGCATATTTTAAGAGGACAAGGCTTGCCTTTTCCAGCGTAGTACAGGCAGTATTTACAGTCGCAATCCTCTACCGAATAGCCTTTGAAACGGTTTATTATTCTGACATTGCTTTTCAAGGCGCGTCGCCCCCTTTCTGAAAAATGGCAACAAAAAAAGGCGTTCCAGTAAGCGCCGGTAGAAAGCCGGACGCTGAACATGAAACGCCTTGTACATGCCGGTAACGCTATCCGCAGAGGGCGAATAACGCTATCGGCCACTATTCAATTTAGTTTGTCTTTACGAAACATCCCCTTTCTTGGCAGGTATCGTTTTGGCCGTTTTTGAAGCGGAAAAAGGTTGGAAAAAGAATAAGACAAACCCTCAAACCCTTGATATTACGGGATTTGTTCGGTTTGTCTTATTATACTATACGGGCATACCTACGGCGGCATTGCTGGATACGCTGCTGCTTAGGGATAGTTCACAAGACCTTGAAACAGCAAACAAACAGAAATTTGCCGCGTTGTTTATGCAGCTATTCAGTCTGGATCTTCTTGCGGTCTAATGAGATGGACGGCAATATCGTAAGCCGCCTCTTATAAAACCCTTATAAGACGCCTTGTTCGGCGTACCATTTTTTGCAGATTTCATATCAGATTACATCATAGCGATTTCTAAATTCGGATATTTCCTGAAAAGAATACTTTTTGTCGAATAGTATCGTTTTACCGATTATTATTTGATACGCATTTACCGTCAATTTTCTGGTCACGCATCATAAAAAATCCTTGTGTATCAAACTTTTCAAGCCTTTTTTCCTGTTCTTGACGCTAACAAGATTATTTGCGGATTTCTTTGGTTTTATACAAAGATCGACAATGAATGTGAACGGCTATGCATAAAAAGACGACCGGTTAAAGAAATGGGAGGGCTATCGTGTCATGGAGCGATAAAAAGCAGGCTGACGTCGGTCAACTTTCACGAGTTGGGCGGGTACTTGATCGACATGGCAATTAACGGGAACGTAAATTTTTGAAAGCATCTGACATTACCGGCATTATTTTTTTTCTTTCGACAAAAACGGACGCTTGGTATCCATGGAACACCCGATTTACTGACGAAAAGGGTGGTTTCCCACCATTTATTATAACGCAAATTACAAAAAGGAGAATAAGCATGAAAAGAACAAAGCGGCTGCAATCATTGCTGATTGCCTTAGTGATGGTCATTAGCCTGATTCCGCTAACGACCATTACGGCGCTGGCCGAGTTTGACGATCCTATCGTCGGAACCACAGGCGAACCGGCCGTTACTATTGAGCCGTCCGCTACGCCAACGGATAGCTTAGTGCCGGAAGTAACCCCATCCCTCTCGGGATTATGCCGTTGATTTCGGCGGATCTGACGATTCCCTTCCTGCAACTCAGCGAGGATGGGACGACCATCACCGGCTTCAACTATCAGGCGGGGATATCGCCCACCGAGATTACCATTCCCGCTACAATAAACGGCATAACCATCACTGCTATCGGCGACAGCGCCTTCGCGGGCTGCGGCCTGGAAAAGGTGGAGTTTGCGGATGGCAGCCAGATCAAAAGCATTGGCGGAAGCGCCTTTAAGAACAACATGTTTACGGAAATTACCCTGCCAACTACGGTGACGTCATTGGGCGCTTCCGCATTTGCTGGCTGCGTCAATTTAACTGCCATAGACCTTTCGGGGCTGAGTTTGACAGCAGTTCCGAATGAATGTTTTTATAATTGCACCGCTCTCACGTCGGCCAAGCTGCCGGAGGGGCTTGTAAGCATTGGAAATAACGGTTTCTACCGGTGCCCGTTGAACGGCATTGTGATCCCCTCTACTGTAAAAATCATTACAGGCGAAGCGTTTTATACCATGCAAGCGGGCAGCGTTATTGACCTTTCCAATCATCAGCCCGGCACCATCGCGAACGCGTCTTGGACTGCGATAAACTGTATTCTCCGCTGGCACAGCGACGGCAATGACAACTCGTCGGAATTCGTGTTCAACAAAACCACCGGAGTGATCGCCGGCCTGAAGGAGGGCTACAGCGGCGATGGTAACATCACCATACCGCTCTCTATCGATGGCGTAGAGGTCAAGGGCTTGGCGGACGGCGTGTTTGCCAGCCTTCCGGCAAGGACAGCCGTTAAGACCATTACCTTTGAAACCGGCTCCCTGATTACGTCCATTCCCTATAATGCTTTTTTTGGTGCAACCCAATTGACCTCGGTAACCAACCTGCCGGCGGGCGTCACCAGCATTGGCGTAAGAGCCTTCCGGGAGACCCAAATCACCACCATCACGCTGCCCGCCGCCGTGAAGACGGTTGGGTACTGGGCGTTTGCGAATTGTGGCTCTCTAGCTAGCGTGATCTTTGAAGGTGACCAGGTTACTTCCATCGATTCCACTGCTTTTTTAGCATGCAATAGAATCACCGATATCTATTTGGAACAGATAGTGAAAAATCGTATAGCAGGCGCGCCGTGGCAGGCCAGCTATGCCACCGTGCACTGGAAGGGCGAGACGACCGCGGCTCTGACCGTAACCGACGACACCGGCCTGTGGAGCTTTATGCCCGCCAGCGGCGTCATTGTCGCGTATAAAGGCCCCACCGGCGCGTCTGTAGACCTTACGGTGCCCAGTAAGCTGAGCTGTAACAGCGAGGAATATTCCATCACCACAGTGGGTTACAGCGAGTCCCGCATCATTGCGCTCGGCAGCCAGCTTCACAGCCTGACCATTGCGGATGGCATTATAAAGATAGATACTTCGGCTTTCAACGGAGTAAAAATCGGCGAACTGGATTTGGGTGCGACTGTAGAAACAATTAGTTATAATTCATTTACTAACTGCGGACTTACGTCCCTGACATTGCCGGATTCCCTAAAGACTATGGGGCAATACGCTTTTGCAGGCAACGCGCTCACCGGTGAAATCATCATCCCCGGCAATGTGACGAGCGTTGAGTTTAACGCTTTTCTCAACAACACCGGCATCACGAAATTCACCGTCAAGCAATACCGCACACAGGCCAGCGACGGCGTATATGATGACGCGAACAAAAAGTATTTGCTTGCGCCCACCGCGGTTAAAAACAACGCCCCCTTCGGCGCGGCGGCCGCGGCGCAGTCGGTGTTCTATATGGATGACCCCATGCCGCAGTATACGTATGAAATCGTTAAGAACACCACGGATAATACCGCGACGATCAAGCTCAGCGTTATCATGAGCAACAAAACCATCATCAGCGCCATCGAGGCGGCGAGCGGCATGCCCGCGGTGAGCAATGTGGTCATCCCTGTTGTGGGCAACCGCGGCAGCACGGCGGAAATGCTGATTTCCAACACCCTGGGCAACGGAACCTTCACCTTTGAAACCACCTTCATGTATGGCACTCTGGTCGATACATACGATGTTGACGTTGATGTGTTCCATAAGATCACATATCACGGCAACTACCACTCCGGCGGAAGCGTGCCGACAGACGGCACAAACTATGTGGAAGGCTACCAGATTACCCTGCCGGACAAAGGAACGCTTGTCCGGTCCAATTGCGTATTCCTCGGCTGGAGCACGACGCAAAGCGCAATTGTCACATCACAGGCTGAGGAGGACGCGCTGAGCCTTTCGAGCATCTACACCATGGGCGACAGTAATGTTACCCTGTATGCGGTTTGGGCGCAGGATAATAACAACAACGGCAAACCGGACTACCGCGAAACCGGCTATCTGGTGCGGTATGACGGCAACGGCGCGACCTCCGGCCTTGCGCCCGCCAGCGTTACCGGCAAGCTCGAAAATGAAGTGGTTACGCTGGCCACCGGCTGCAATACGCTTGCCCTGAGTGGTTACACCTTCTACTGCTGGAGCGTGAATCCGACTCCGGCCAAAGTAGACACGAAAGCGGCGGCGAATGCCGTAACCAAAACAACCAGCATCACCATAGTAGACAAGGACATCACCGTGTACGCGGTGTGGGCAAAGGACGAAAACAATACGGGGATCCCCGACTTTGAGGAAAACCTCTATCACGTTACCTACCTTGCCAACGGCGCAACCGGCGGCGATGTGCCGGTGGATTCGTTCCCATATGCCATTGGCAGCAAGCAGGCGACCATTCTCGGCAACGTGAACGACCTTGTGCGCGCGGGTTATACCTTTGGCGGATGGAACACAGCCCCGGATGGCAGCGGCACGAATTATGCTGCCGGAGACGCCGTCACCATGACCGGCGATTTGATCCTGTACGCCAAGTGGACGCCCGGGGACATCACCGTAAAATTCGTGGCGGGCACAAACGGCACGATGACCGAGGTCAGCTATATGGTGAAGAGCGGCAGTAGCCTCAGCAGCGTTCCCGGCGCGACCGTACCCACCCCCACAGCCAAGAGCGGCTACAAGTTCACCGGGTATTGGCAAAGCAGCGAGGGGGGCGTGTGGTCCAGCGCGGCGACATTGACTTATATCATAAGCGGCGCAAACAGCACCGTGACCTTCACCGCCGTGTATGTCGAGATGGAAGACGCGATGGTGATATTCAGCTACAATGGCGGCACGGTGGGTACGGCAGTTTCCAGCTATGTCAGCGGCCAGCCGGGTACGACCTTCAGCGTTCCGTCGCCCACGCGCACAGGCTACACCTTTGACGGCTGGGTGGCGACCCCGGCTACCGCAGCAGTCATCGACAAAGACGACCTGACCGGCACATACGGCGCGGCGGGCAGCGTAACGACCTATACCGCGCAATGGAAGATCGAGAGCTATACCGTAACATTCAATGCGGGCGCAAGCGGCGCAATGAATCCAGATCCCTCAGCGCCTGTTGTAGCTTACGGCGACAATGTTACTGCTGTCCCTGTCGTCACGCCCACAATCGGATACACCTTTGCCGGCTGGAAGGCGACTGAGGGCAGCACAACCATCGGCATCTTCACCAGCGATGAAGTGCTGCGCTATGTCGTCACCAAAAACGTGACCTTTACGGCTCAGTATACCGAAATCCAGAAGGCGGCGGTCATCTTCCTCTATAACGGCGGCGTGGACGCTTCCGGCAACAGCTATCTCATGTTGCAAGGCATTCCAGGTCAGCCATTGGCCGTGCCCACGATTACGAGGGCGGGCTACACCTTTAACGGCTGGACGGCGAACCCGGCTACTGCCGCGGCCATCGACAAAGACGACCTGACCGGCATATATGGCGCGGCGGGCAGCGTGACGACCTATACCGCGAAGTGGATAGCCAAGAGTTGTACCGTGACCTTCATGGACAGCAACCCGGCGACGAATGTTGCGGTTACGCCTGCCATTCTCACCGCTGCCGTTGCCTACGGCAGCCCCATCGGCAGCACGAATGTGCCAACAGTCTCCGCCAAGACCGGATACGACTTCATCGGCTGGAAGGGTACTGACGGCGGCATCTACAACGCGGCGGCGGTTGCGAATTACATCATGAACAATACCGCTGGCCTGACTTTCACGGCGCAGTATACGGACAGCGCGAACGCTACCGTGATCTTCGAGTACAACGGCGGCACAGTGGGAACAGCCATCTCCAGCAATGTCAGCGGCAAGCCGGGCGCTACGTTCGATGTTCCCGCGCCCACGCGCACAGGCTACACCCTTGACGGCTGGACAGCGGACCCGGCTACCGCCGCGGTGCTCGACAAAGACGATTTGATCGGCACATATGGCGCGAAGGGCAGCGTGACGACCTACACCGCGCAATGGAAGGCTAATAAATATACCGTGACCTTCATGGACAGCAACCCGGCGACGAATGTTGCGGTTACGCCTGCCATTCTCACCGCTGCCGTTGCCTACGGCAGCCCCATCGGCAGCACGAATGTGCCAACAGTCTCCGCCAAGCTCGGATATGACTTCATCGGCTGGAAGGGTGCTGACGGCGGCATCTACGATGCGGCGGCGATCGCGAATTACATCATGAACAACATCGCGGGCCTGACCTTCACGGCGCAGTATACGGACAGTGCGAACGCTACCGTGGTCTTCGAATACAATAGCGGTACGGTTGGAACAGCTATCTCCAGCGCTGTGAGCGGACAGCCGGGTACACCATTTCGACGTACCCGCGCCCACGCGCACAGGCTACACATTTGACGGCTGGATCGCGGATCCGATTACTGCCGCTGCCCTCGACAAAGACGACCTGATCGGCACATATGGCGCGGCGGGCAGCGTGACGACCTACACCGCGCAGTGGACGGCCAACAGCTATACCGTGACCTTCATGGATAGCGATCCCGAGACGAATGTTGCGGTCACGCCTGCCCTTCTCACCGCTTCCGTAGCCTACGGCAGCCCCATCGGCAGCACGAATGTGCCTGTGAATCCATCCAAGCTCGGATATGACTTCATCGGCTGGCAGGGAGCGAATGGCGGCATCTACAACGCGGCGGCGGTTGCGGACTGCATCATGAACAATATCGCGGGCCTGACCTTCACGGCTTTGTACGCGGACAGCGCGAACGCCACCGTCATCTTCGAATACAACGGCGGTATGGTTGGTACAGACATCTCCAGCTATGTCAGCGGCAAGCCGGGTACGGAATATACCGTGCCAGCGCCCACGCGCACGGGCTACACTTTTGACGGCTGGATCGCGGACCCGTCTACTGCCGCGGTTCTCGACAAAGACGATCTGACCGGCACATATGGCGCGAAGGGCAGTATCACGACCTACACCGCGCAGTGGACGGCCAACAACTACACCATAATCTTTATGGACAGCAATCCGGCGACGAATATACCGGTCAGACCAGCCATAAGCAGGGTTTCCATTGCCTTTGACAGCGCCATCGGCAGCGCGAATGTGCCGGCGAATCCCTCCAAGCTCGGATATGACTTCATTGGCTGGAAGGGCGAAAACGGCGGCATCTACGACGCGGCGGCGGTAGCGGACTACATCATGAACAACGTCGCAGGCCTGACCTTCGTAGCCCAATACACGGACAGCGCGAACGCCACTGTCATCTTCGACTTCAGCGGCGGTACGGTAAACGGCATGACTTCCAACTCTGTTAGCGGCAAACCGGGTACGACGTATCTCATCCCGGAGCCTATAAGAACAGGCTATATCTTTGACGGCTGGGAAGTAGACCCGGTTCCCGCCCCGGCTCCGAGTCCTTTCGGGATTTTCATCACGTCCGGCACGTTCGGCGCGGCGGGCAGCGTTACGACCTATACCGCGCAGTGGGTAGCCAGGAAATATACCGTGACCTTCGATAAGGGCGGCCATGGCGCGATGACCCCCGATCCCGCCGAGGAGAGCGTGAAATACAACGAATATGTCTCCAGCGTTCCGGGCATCAAACCCGCTTTAGGGTATCTCTTCGTCGGATGGGAATCCAGTCAGACGGGCGGCCTGTACGATGATACGGCGGTTCTGAGCTATCCTGTCACCGAGAAAGTAACCTTTACGGCGGTCTATGAATCCGACAACAAAGCCATCGTTGTATTCAACTACAACGGCGGCGCGGATAATGGCGGCAAAGGCTACATCATACTGACCGGGTTTGAGGATCAGCCTTACACGGCTCCGGTTGCCGGAACAGACTTCAGCCGTAGCGGTTACACCTTTGACGGATGGGACGTCACACCCACCGGTATCTTTGGCGCGGCGGGTACGGTCACGGAGTACACGGCACAGTGGAAACCGCTTGCCTACAGCGTAACCTTCTACGCGGGGTCATACGGTTGGATGAATCCCACCGCCTACAGCGAAACGGTCAACCATGGCGCAAGCGTTACGGGCGTACCGTCCATAACATCGTACGGCAACTTTGCCTTTATCGGCTGGTCGATGAACGGCGGCAGCACATACTACAGCAGCGCGGATATCCGCAATATGGCGATCACCGGCAGCACAACCTTCGTTGCGCAGTATCGGAGGGTCACTACCACCGGTGGCAACTCTGGCGGAAACACGGGCGGTAACACGGGCGGCGTCCCCGGCGGAAGTGTCAGCGCAAGCCAGGGTGTAACCACAGGCGCTGAAAGCGGCAATAGTAACATACCCGTCGGCTTACCGCAGACAGGCGATAACCTGTGGGTCTGGATTGCCGTCATGGCGGCAGCAATCGTTCTGCTTGGCGTTGTGGCGCTGACGTGGCCAAAAAGGAAACGCGCAACAAAATAACCAGATGAAATGGCGCGCGCTTATTCCATAGGAGCAAGCGCGCGCCAACGTGTTCTATGTACCTATAAAGGCTTGATGGCACTCCGCGGACATCCCCCAAGGACCCCCCGCGGGTTGGCATATGGGTGGACACTATAAAAAGTATATACGTGGCATTATACTGTTCACCCACTTTCTTCTTCATTTGCCGTCAACGATCTTCCCCAGGGGATGTTGACGGCCTCTTCTTTTATATGGAGCATAACTAAGATGAACGGGAGAAAAACGATGATAACAATTTTAATAACGATTGATGTATTGAGCGCTGCGGGCGGCATGTTCTGGGCATGGGGTATGCCGTCATGAGTAAAGAAAAGCAGAAACATATCATACGCTGGCTTGTCACGGCAGTGCTCATACTCGTGGTATTAATCAGCGGTGTTCAGGTCTTGAGCATTCTGCGCTCTTACCGGCAGGAGGCGGCCTTGCATGAGGACATACTGGCGTATCACCCGGAGCCGGAGAACAGGCCGGATGACAATCAAATGATTCTGGATATTAATGCGCCTCAGCCGGAAACGCCGGAGATATATGCAAATACCAACCAAAGCATACTCAACATAATTCCGATGTCGGAATTATGTTGAGTATTCCGACAAAATAAATATTCCGACATGCACTGATAAAGCCGCGTAGATACGGGAAAATTCATCAATACAGTCGGAATAAGAATATTATCTGAATCCGTATAATCGTTTTATTAAGTCATTATTATTTTGCCAAAAAAGTTCAGGAGC
>JAVIWB010000481.1:0-15857 GCA_031893035.1 Dermolepida albohirtum | reverse complement strand
GATCGATAACGAAAACTATACCATAACCGGAGCGACGGGACTGGAGAAGAGCTGGCATATCGACCGGCGCACCGTCGGAATTCAGTTCGGTACCGCGACCTATACGTATAACGGAACGGAGCAGGGCATTACCGTGACCTTTACCAACCTCATCGCCGCCGATATCGCCTCCCTTTTGATCAAGGGATACGTGGATAGCGGCGCGGAAGGGTATCTGACCCTGACGGGTTCCGGCACAACGGCAACCTGTACCTTTACGGCGGTCAACGCCGCCACCCATACGGCTTTTGTTACGGGCTTAGAAAACGGCAATTATACTCTTACGCCGTCGTCGGGAAGCTGGACGATCAATAAACGCGCGCTTACCATCGAATGGGATGCTTCCGGCACTCCGGCTTTTGTCTATAACGCCGCCCAGCAGGGCGTTACCGCCACCGTTTCCAACATCATAAGCGGCGACAGCGTCACCGTCGGCATTTCCTCTACCGGCACTCCGGTGGGAGCCAACGCATCGAATACCGCCGGGGCGGCCAATATGTCCGTTTTATTCACCGCCCTCAATTACAGCGCGTCGGCGTACACCGCGACGGTTTCGGGTGTGGACAATACGAATTATTCTTTGACCGCCTCCTCCAAGCAATGGTACATCGCGAAAAAGGAGATCAATGTTTATTGGGTGGAAGCGGGAACAACGACGCTTTACACGACGTCGTTTGTATTCAACGCAGGCTATCAGGGAATCGAGGCGTATGTAGATACCACCGCCGTGCCGGGAGGGGATACCGGCGACGGAAAGGTTTACGCGGGCGATGCGGTTACCTTTACCTATACGGGTACGCGTTCGGCGAGAAACGCCGCCAATGATTATACGGCGGTTGCCGCGTTATCCTCCTCCTCCCCCTCGAACAACTACAAGGCGAAAAATACCGCCGATCTGACGGGCGCGTTCACGATTCTGCCCGTTGCCGTTACGGCAGTCTGGGCGGGGGACACGGGCGCGTCCTGGACGTTCTCCGACGGAAAATTCATCACGGTCTACGACGGACAGCCGCATACCCTTTACGCGTCGTTCACGAAGGTGAGCGGGGACACCGATTCTTTGGATGCGGCGTCTTACAGCGGAGACCGCGCCGCAGTCAACAGCGGAAGCGGTTATACGACGGCGGTGCTTTCCTTAAATAATACCAACTACAAGTTAACGGGAGAGGCGGACACGACGGCGTATTTCGTCATCGAACAGCGTCTGCTGTCCGTGAGCTTCTCCGGAAGTGCGCGGTATACCTACAGCGGCGCGTTGCAGGGGATCACACTTACCGTTTCCGATCTCGTATCCGGCGACATCGTGGCGTTTTATATCACGACTTCCGTTACCGAATCCGGTGATGTCTTTTCGGTTACGTCTTCAACCGCGCTTGTTGCAACCGTCGTTGCCAACCAGGCGTACCGTTTGACGGGCAACGGGGGCGAACAGCTGAGCGCACGCTTCAGGGCGATCAAATACGGCAATTACAGCATTGCCGGTATCACAATAGACACCGACGCGCAAGAGACGGGAAAGAACTACAAACTGCCCGGTTCCGGTTTGTCCTTTGCCTTTACCATCGGGAAAAATCAGCTGAATACCGAATTTTTAAGCGACGGGTCTTATACCTATCACGCCGCGGCGCAGTCGGCTTTTGTTGTTCTTTCTGGAATTCTTTCGGTAAACAGCGTCCTTGACGACGTCATGCTGACCTTTACCCTGTCGGGTGCGGGGCTTACCGCGTCCGGCGGGATTGTCAGCGGCGACTGGTCGGCCGTCGGCAATACGCAGTACGTCTTTTCGGCGGTGGCGGCGGGGACTTATACGATTGTGATCTCCTCTGTGATAGGAGGGGCGGACGCGGCAAACTATGAGTTTGACGGCGCGCAGCTTACCTTCACATTTACGATCAATCAAAAGGAAATCGGCGTCGTTTGGTATCGGACGGGCACGTCGTCGCAGTATCTGACGCCCTTTACCTACAACGGCGGCGTACAGGGGATTGACGCGCTGCCCGCGGCAACGGGCGCAGAGGCCGGAACCTCCGGCGCGGGCGTATACGAAGGGGACAGCGTCAGCTTTACGTACGAGGAGAACGCAAAGACTCCTGTCGGCAGTTATACGGCGGCAGCCGCGCTGTCAACGTCCGGGACGGATGCAAGCGGGAATTATAAGATTGCCGAATCGGACAAAACAAAAGCGTGGTCGATTGCAAAAACGGATCTTACGATCACCTTTGCCGAGGCGTATACGACGCGGATCGGCGCGTACGATTACCGTTACGACGGGCAAAACCAAGGCCTCACGGTGACGGTGGCGGGAATTGTCGACGCGAACGGAATAAAATTCGATCTTCTTCTCAACGGGGTTGCACTGACCGACTCCGCGAAGGGCGGTCTTACCGTCGCACAGTTCACCTCCGATACCTTAATCACGGACGGAACGTACGGCTTTCGAGCCAGAAATTATTTAAGCGGCGGCTACACCCTCCGCATCGACGATGTCGTCAGTAATAACTACAATCTGACGGTAAGCGAAAAGAAATGGACGATCGAACAGCGCGTTGTGACGCTTAGCTGGACGGTACCCGCCCTTACTTATAACGCAGCGTTACAGGGAATCTCCCTGCCCGTAATCTCCAGTCTGGTGACGAACGACGACGTTCAGTTATCCTTTGCCGACGGCGGCGGATATCAGTTCGGAAACCGCCGCAAACAGCTATACCGCGAAATTAGCGGATGCCCTTACCGGCACCGACAGCGGAAATTATACGCTGGCGGGCGTGGAATTGACCAAAGCGTGGAGCATCGCGCAGGCGGTTTTGACGGTTGCGTGGACGGAAATTTATACCGCGGGATCGAAGACGGCCGCGTTCCGCTATACCTACGACGGCACGTGGCAGGGCGCGTACGCAACCCTTGCCGTAACCGGAGCGGAAGGCGGCTTATACGGAACGGATACGGTCAGCGTTATCTACGCCGACGGTACGGCTAAGGAGATATCGAAAGGCGATAATACAATCGAATTCTTATACAAAGCCGCGAATGTCTATACCGCGCGGATTACGGGCATTGCGGACAACGATAATTATACCTTAAGTACCGAAAACCGCACGCAAACCGTGACCATTGAACAGCGCACGCTGGTTTTGGAATTGGAATGGGCGGATTATCATGAAGATGAAATCACATGGATTTACAACGGAGAGGGGCACGGAAAGAGTCTGACCGTCAATAATATCATCGGAGAAGACGAAGTCAAACTGACCGTCTCCTTCGGCAGCGGCGTGACTGTCCTTGACGGCGCGTTCGTGTCCGGCACGGCGGCGACGGTATCTAACGGTACGGTCTATACCTTCTGTTCGGTCAACGCAAATACCTATACGGTCACCGTTTCCAGCGTTTTATCGGGCGCCGAGGGCGGCAACTATACGACGGCGGGAGGAACCGTCACCTATACTGTTGAAAAACGGACCGTTGCCTTGGAATGGAACGGCGTCGGCGACGGCTGGAGCCTTTCGGACGGCATTCTTACCGTCACCTATAACGCGTCCTCCCGCAGTATTTCCGCGTCCGCGGCGAACGAAGTCGACGGCGACAATGTAGAATTTACTTATACAGGCGATATCGGCAAAACCAATGCCGGCGAGTTTTCGACTTCGGTCGACGGACTGAGCGACGCGAATTACAAACTGCCCGCGGGCGGCTTATCGCAAGGTTGGAAAATCCTTCCGAAAACTTTGACGGTCAGCTTTGCCGAAATGAGCGGCTTATCCTTCCGCGCCGCGGCGATGACGATCAATCAAACGGCGGCGGCGGACGTACGGTATACCTTTGCGGGGATTTGCACGGGCGATACCGTTTCCGCAAACGTTGTCTTTGGCGGCGGAGCGGCGCAGGCAATTAACGCCGGCGATTATACGATTACCGTTTCCTTAAACAATGAAACCAATTATGTGCTTACCGCGCACGAACCGTATGCGTTTACCGTTACGCCGCATATCGTTACTTTAAGTTCGCTTTCCTTCCTGCTGAACGGGAGCGCGTTTACCTGGGGAAGTCCGATCAGCTATTCGCCGGATGTTTATCATACCTTCTCGGCAAGCATCGATCCGGACAAAGACAGCGTATACGCCGCCGCGCTTGCCTTGCTTTACGACATTGATATTTCGGATCTCGTTTATCATTTCGGACTCTGTACCTGCGGCTTTTCCAGCGCACCCGACCATAATCACCAATGGCTGACCGATTCGGGCGACTGGCGCACCGGCGGCCCGGCCAACGCGGGACAATATTATATCGTACTGAATCTGACGGGAGATGACAGTTATAACTTTGCCTTCCCCGCAAATACGCTTTACGACAGTTCTCCTTTTACCAAGGACGGAAACGGCAATGCCTTTATCACCTATCCCAATGTGAACGGAAACAATATCGCGGACAATGCTTCTCTGCCGGAAGGTTACGCCTTGCGCTTTACGATCAATCAATCGGCGGGTTCGTTCATTCCGGGCGATCTGGAAGATCAGCATGAATATACCTTTAACGGCTTATACTATCATCCCGCGCCCGAACTGGAAACAGGCGTTTCTTCGGAAATGATATTCGTGGAAATCACCAATCTGAATACGGGATTGGTTCTGGCGACATTAAGTTATGACGCTTATATTTCAAACGGACTTCGCGACGTCGGATATTACCGTCTCGATTTTGTCGATACGGCGACCGACGACGATGAGGCTTACGTCGATTGTAATTATGTAGAAGGCACACAGCCAAGCTTTGCCATCGAAATTAGAATTGACCCGAAAGAGCTTGTCATTGCGGTCGGCACGGCAACCAAAGAATACGACGGCACAACACTTTATACGGGCTGGAGCGTCGGATCGGTTGCGCCCGCTTTGAGCGATGCGGACGACGGAAAAGTAATTACCGGCACGTCCGTCACGGTTACCGCTCGTTTTGCCGATGCAAACGCGTCGGATTCGCAAAACAACGCCGTTACCTTTGTCCTTTCGGGCACGGACGCGGGCAATTATACCGTCAGCGTGTCCAGTCAGGGAAATCTCGGGCAGATCACGAAACGGGAAGTCGTCATCGGCTGGAGCGCGACGAAATCCTTTGTTTACAACGGCAATCCGCAATCGGTCACCGCGACGATTGAAAACAGGGTCGGAACCGACGACGTTTCGGTCAGTTATGTCGGCAGCGGCACCACCGTCCATACGGCGACGGATGTAGGAACCTATACCGCGCAAATATTTGAATTGACGGGCACCGCCGCGTCGAACTATCAGCTTGTGGGCACACATACGGCGTCCTGGTCGATCACGGCGCGGACAGTCAGCGTCGCATGGAACGATTATATCGACGGGAAACAGGATACCGACGCCCTTAGCTCCGTGATCTATTCCATGACCGATTACGGAAAGGCCATTACCTTAGGCAATCTCGTTGATTCGGACAGAGAAAAATTATCCTTAAACGTATCCTACGGCGTTTTGACCGCCGACGGCGTGAGCTTACTCTCCAACGGTCTATTCTATGCTTATTACCGGAAGGACGCGGGAACGTACACGGTCGAGATTTTGGGAATTACGGGCGACGCCGCGAAGAATTATGTCCTCGCGACTTCCTCGCGCTCCTTTACGGTCACGCCGAAATCCGTCACCGTGACATGGCTTTTAGACGAAGCGGTGAAAACGGCCGTCGAATACGACGGAAGATCGCACACCGCCTCGGTCATTTATACCAACGCCGCGCAAGGGGTTGTCAATACGGGCGACGGCCTTGTATATTACGGTGAAACATTAAGCATCGGCTACGGAAACGCAAACGGTACCGGCGCGGGTGATTACACGACGACGGTAACCAATGCCAACGGCAATTACCGCATTGTCAATGCTTCGTTTGTCTGGGAGATCGAAAAGCGCGAATTGATTCTTTCCTTTGCGGAATATTATACCGAGGGAGAACGGCTGGACGATTTCTTATTTACCTATTCGGGTCAAGGGCAGGGAGTAAGACTGACTGTAGAAAATTTGGTGGAGGGAGAGAGCGTTTCCTTTACCTATACCGTTTCGCCTTCGGGCAAAATCACCGTAAACGGTTTTGTCTTTACGGCGGTCACGGTCGGGACCTATACCGTTACCATTACGGGCGTAGATTCGGCGTACCGGAATTACACGGCGGACGGATTGTCGGAAACCTTTGTCATCGGACAGCGGATTTTGACGGTTGACAGCTGGTCGGAAAGCGTTTTAACTTATAACGGATCGGCACAAAGCGTCTCCGCTGTGTTCGGAAACGTCGTTGCGGGAGAAAGCTTATCTCCTGTTTACAGCACGGCGGAAGGGTACACAGGGACAGAGACCAATGTCGGAGATTACAACGCGCTGGTAACGGGAATCGGCGGCGATACCGCGGCGAATTACCGTCTGCCCGTCACTTCGGATGAGGGCGCGGCGGATTTACTGTGCGCATGGAAAATCGTGCCCAAAACATTGACGTTTAAATGGAGCGATTATAACGGTACCTCCACGACGAACGCCGTCTATGACAAGACGACCGATTTCGGCAAAACGCTGGTGATCGAGGGAATCGAAGGAAACGACATTGTATCGATCACAATCATTTATACCAACGGTCTCAATTCCGTCCTTGTTTCGGGACAACCGACGGCAATAAAAACCGACCGCACTTACCATTTCTATACCAATCAGGCACTGGAATCGGGCTATACGGTCACCGTAACGGCCATTGTCAATTCCAATTACGAACTGCCCGCAAGTAATTTATCCGCAAGCTTTGCGGTCGCGAGAAAAGAGCTTATCTTAGATTGGAGCGCGGCGGTATTGTCTTACGTATATGACAAAACCGCATACACCGTAGCCGCATCGGTTGCGGGCAGCGTCTGCGCGGGCGACACCGTTTCTTTGAATTACAGCAATACCGGCGCGCAAAACGCCGACGGCACCTTAAACTTCAGCACGGCAACCAACGCGGGAAAATACCGCAGTGCGGTCATCTCCCTTTCGGGCGAAAATAGCGCGAATTATAAGCTTCCCTCCGAGAATACTTACAGAAATTGGGAAATTACCGCGAAAAAGGTGACGCTTACCTGGAGCGCGACCACGCAATTTACCTATGATTCCTATGTGCATTCGGTGACGGCAAGCATCGGCAATTTAAGCGGCGGCGATACCGTTACGATTTCTTATAATACGAGCTTAGCGGCGGAAAACGGCAGAACGCTGACCCATTCCGCGACCAACGCGGCAAATTATCTCGCGCGGGTTACGGGGCTTAGCAGTACCAATTACACCATCGAGGGCGTCACGAATCTGGATCAGGAATGGTCGATCGACAAGGCGCTCATTAATAACATCTCACTTAGCAACCGTACCGTCACCTACAACGGAGACAACCGGGGCATCACGACGGTTATCAGCGGCATTTCCTCTACGGCGTACGCGCTTACGGTTCAGACGACGACGCAATATGACGACGACTGCGTCATTACCTATCAGATTACCCCTTACGGCAAAGCGGCATCGAACGGGAACGGCGCGGCAAACGTACATATCTATAACGCCGCCGTGTCCTATTATACGGTGACGGCGACGGTGACGGCGGGCGGCAATTATGAAGACCTGACGACGCTCAGCGCGATCCTTACCATCAATCCGAAAACATTGAGTTTTACGTGGGGCTATGACGAAAACAGTCAAAGCTTCCTCTACGACAAAGAAACGCACGGCGTTACCTTAAGCGTAAACGGGCTGGTCGGGACCGATACGGCGACGATTTCTTTCACCTTGAACGGCAATTTTACCGGCGTCGGCATCGAATCGGGCGTTACGCTTGTTTCGACGGACGGAAGCTATTATTTCGGCGCGATCGATGCGGACAGTTATTCCGTCACCGTTCTTTCGACGGGAAATTCCAACTATACGATCGGCGCGACGGGGAACGGCGCGGCGTTTGTTATCAACAAGCGCGTGGTCACCGTTGTCTTTACCGATGCGGCATATGAATACGCGCGTACGCAGTATCGTATGGAAGCGGCAATCGGGAATCTGATAGACGGCGAAGAGGTCGCTTTTGTATATAACAATTCGGGCAACCCCGTTGCGTCCGACACCGGCAGGCTGTACCGGAGCAGAGCAACCGACGCGGGGTATTACTTATCCCTCATCGAAAGCCTTACGGGCGCGGACAGCGCGAATTACGCATTGCCGCAGACGGGATTGTCGAAGGAATGGTCTATCGCCCAAAAGACGGTTACCGTCAACTGGGACGAAACGGAGTTTACTTACGACGGTACCGAAAAATCGAGGACGGCTGTTGCCGGCGGCGCAGAGGACGGAGATACGGTATTCTTTGATATGGGAAATACCGGAGAATCCGCAAACGGACGAATCTTACTGTCTACAGCGAAAAACGCCGGGAATTATACCGCGACGGTCACGGGACTGAACGATCAAAACTATAAGCTGCCGTCGGCGGGGCTCACGTGCGATTGGACGATCGCCAAGGCGAAAATCACCAATATCGAGCTGATCGGGGTAGAAGTTGACTATAACACAGGCGTTCACGCGATCAAAACTTCGGTCACGATAAGCGGCGTTACGACGGAATATACGATGGCTTTAACCCCTTCCAATTATAATTATACTTCGGACTACGGCGATACCATTTACGCGGTCTATTCCATTAAGGGTACGTACCAGTCCGACGATTATTATATCAGCGGCAATTCGGCGACCAACGTCAGTATCAACGGTTCCGCTCCGTCGACCTATACGGTGCGCGTCGTGTTATCGAATCCGAATAACAACTATGAGGAAACGACCTTGACGGCGGTCTTAAATATCAAACAGATTGCGATTACGGGCGTCACGCTGGACCCGGATTATTCGGGCATCTACGACGGCGCGTCTCATTCTCTTAGCGTCAATAAAACGACGACGCAGTACGTACACGCGGTCAGCGTTGTCTACACCGTCAACGGCGTTGCGGGCAACAGCGCGAAGGACGCGGGCACCTACACAGTCGTCGCGGCGATTTCGTCTACGACAAACTATAAGGCGTCGGAGCTTACGGGCACCATTTTCATCGATACGGCGGCCATGGTGAATACCGACGGTTCGGCGGTCGATTATAAATACACCGGAAATTCCGTTATCGTCACTTATGCAGGGGTCGCTTATTACTTAAACGTCAACGGAACGGGCGCGGCAACGGCCAAATTGTCCCAGCTGACGGTGAATCCGCAAGGCATATCCAATGTGAACGATACCGCGTCGATTCTTTACGAATACGGTTTGACGGACGGTGAATACACCGCCGTATTCGACGGCGTAAAGAACGCGGACGTTTATTATATCCGCGCCACGGTCACGCACAAGAACTATGAGAGCGTCGTTCTCTACGGAACGCTTGAAATCAAAGAAAAGGCGATTTCCGAAATGGGCGTCTATCTGCACGGATACAGTACGACGTACGAAAAAGGCGTCTACCGCAGCATCGGCGTCAGCAGAATAGAAGACCGTACCACCGGCATGGTATACAGCCTCGTGTCCTCGATCGGACTCTATACCGGCGATTTCGCTGCGGTGGAATACACCTATCAGTTATCGGAAGGCGGCGCGTCTTATGCCTTTACCAATACCACCGCGATCAATGCGGGGACGTATATTGTCACCGCGTATATCGACGGCGGAGATAATTATATCCCGTATTCGCGGACGGCGGAAATTGTAATTTTACCGGCGGAAATTACGGGCGTCTATCTGACGGGCGCTTCTTCCTTTGTGTACGACGGGCAGGAGCATACCGTCGCGGTCAATAAAAATACGACGCAGTGGTCGGAAGTGATCCCGGTGAGCTATCGGATATCGCCCTCCGATCTTGCCGGAAAACAGAACACAGCGAGAAACGTGGGCACCTATACCGTCACCGCAACCGTGAACGACGATCAAATGGAAGGATACGACGGCAATTACGAGGCCAACAAGGTTTTGGTCGGAACCCTAACGATTACGCCGGCCGATATGTATAACACAAACGACAGCAACGGGAACGGATTATTCTATCTTGAAAAAGGAACCATAACGTACGACGGCCGGACGCATTTTATCAACGTGACAAGCGGAAGCGCCTTTGCGACGGTGACAAACACGGCGGACAGAATCGCCGGTATCGCGGTGGTTCCGGCCAATTATGTTACCTTAACCGATGCGGATCAAGCGACGATTACCTATTATTATGTGACGGAATCCGGACGGTCGGTATTTACCGGCGCGAAAAACGCGGGCACTTACCGCTTGGTCGCAGTCCTTTCTCACAGCAACTATAACGATTATACCGTCGAAATGGCGTCGCCGTATTTTGTAATCGATCCGTACACGGTAACGGCTGATAATCTGCATTGGAGCTACAACACCAAGGGATATACTTACACCAGTGAAAATCAGGGCGGGACGGTCACGGCGTATATCGATTTATTGGATCCGGATATTACCGCAGAGAACGGGGGCAAACTGACGCTTACCGTCACGTTCAGCGGCACGGACACCGTATTTAAAAACGCGGGAGATTATCTGGCAACGGCGTCCAATGCGGGCAATCCGAATTATATACTTTCCGACAATACGACGCTTGCCCTAACGATAGCGAAGGCATCGATCGCGAAATATCTGACCAATTATGCCACCGTCTATAGCGGAAGCAATTATTATCTTGCCGTCAGCAGCGTACCGAATGAAGCGAATCTTTCTTATACCGATTTTATCAGCGCGGTCGCCTTAATCGGAACGGATACGGCTTATGTTACCTATTCCTATAATACCGTAGGATTTGACGCGGTGACATGGGTAAGCTATAACGGATTGAAAAATGCCGGCACTTATTACATCAAGGCGGTTATTTCCGGTACGGTAAACGGTTGCGCAAACTATGAAAACTGGGAAGATAAGGCGGAGCTGTACATCGCGCAGGCCAATCTGACGGTAAAACCGGCCGTAGGAGATACGTTCACGAAGATTTACGACGGTACGACGTCGGTTGCGTTTCTTGCGGAAGGCTTTGTGGGCGGAGATGAAGACAAACTCTATGTGTCGGGACAATACGCGACCAAAACAGCCAACACCAACAAGCGGATTACCTTCACCGTGAATGCGAAACAGACGGAATACGAAGAATTGGTCAATAACTATTCCATTGCGGACGTTACGACGGGTATCATCGAAAAACTGACGCTGGATCCGTCTTATCATACGGAATGGACAAAAGAATATAACGGAAACAGCCTTTACGGAAATTTAGACAACGAATCCATCGGCGTGATCACAGGAGATTCCGTTACGGTAACCGCCTATTTCGGCAATTCCAGCGGAGAATTTACGAGACACGTGACCGATGCGACGGCCATTCTCTTCCGCTTATCGGGCACCGACGCGCAGAACTATCAGATTTCCGATCTTACTGTCAGCGGCGGGAGCGTTATTTCCATTACGCCGCTGCACGTAACCATCAGTTGGAGCAATACCTCTGTCACCTATAACGGTTATAACAGAGAGGTAGTCGTATCGTTCGGTCTGGTGGGCGAGGACATCACCGTAGCGAACGGCGGAATCTATAAAATGGAGATGACTTATTACAATTATAAGAACTTATCGGTGGAAACGGTTTACCGTGACGCGGGAACTTATTATGTAGAGGCGGATGTCCGTGACGCGGACAGCGATTTATTTAGCGATTACGCGCTTGGCGATGAAATTCTTTTCCGGGATTGCACCATCGCAAAGCTGGAAGTCACGGTCGTTTGGTCGGGAATCGAGGCGTCTTATACGTATAACGGTACGGATCTTGGCAGCGGTATTTCCGCGACGGCGGCGGTCGTCGGAAACGACGTCGATCCGTTCAATCATCCGCTCCCGTTAGAAATATTATTCCTTCTCAACGAAGAGACCGTTGAAATGATGAAAAATGCCGGAACCTATACGCTGACGGCACGCTTCGATCTCGCCCGCGCGTTTGCCTCCAATTACGAATTGAAGGATACCGAAAGATCGGTCATCGTAAAAAGAGCGGATATCGGCGAATATCTCTCTTTTACAGGAGACGCGGGCACGCGAGTTTATGACGACGGGACATATTATTATTTCTACGCGGCAAAAGCGGGTACCGGAAATTACGGCACCTCCTTTGTGAATCTGTATTATCCCTATGATACGACTTCGGAAATAACGGTCCGCTACAGCGGCGGCGACGTTTCGCATAGTGACGTGACCGGCAATAACGGCGTTTTAAACGTCAAGGAGACAGAAGACGGGAAGTATACCATTACCGCCACCGTAGCGGCAACGACGAACTACAACAGCTGGAGCGGATCGGTTACCTTTACCCTCCAGAAAGGAACGCCGAAGAATATCTACTTTACCGGTACCGGAGCCAATACGACGCAAGGCTTGCCGTATACGGGAAATTACCGATTCTTCTATCTCAGCAACGCGGCTAAAATCACGGAAGAATACGCCGCAGTCACCTATCAGGACGGCAATCCGATCAATGAGGCGGTCTATTCTTATACGTACGCATCCGATTCCCAATATATCCAGGACGTTACTTCCGCGGTGGAAATCGACGCCGATTCGAGAGCCATCCGGAACGCGGGCGTATATAAGATTTCCGTGACGATTCCCGAATCGCAAAATTATATCGAATGGACGCGCGAAGAAGTGATATTTACGATTGTAAAGCGGGAGGTGAGCGTCGTTTGGCTGCTGGATAACGATACCAATCTGGCGAAGGACGTCGTTTATAACGGACTGAACCAAATCAGCAGGTTGACGGCGGTCATCTATTCGGTAGGTACCGACGGCAGCGGCGGCAGAGTTTCCTTGGAGAGAACCATCGAATCCTTAAATACCGACAAATACGCCAGCGCGGAAAACAACGTTCATCATTACAGTGCTACCGTTGACGACTATACTTTCAACGGCGGCATACAGGGAAGATTCCGCTTGGCGGGAAAATATATCACGACGGCGGATTTTGTACAAGAGGATAACGCGCTGTATTATTATGACGCGAATTATTACTTTACCGAAGATTCTATCACCTATGATGATTGGGAGATAAAAAAATTCGCCGTCGATTTTAACTGGTATACCTTGGACAACGGCGTGATCGGCGATCCTTACGACGCAATGAAGGCGTATATTTACGACGGCAATACGCACGGCGTCACCGCAATCGGGTACGGTCTTACGCTTTCGGGCGGAGAACGGGACGAGGTTCCGCTCATTCAATGGTACGACGGCGCTTATTGCGCCTCCGCAATCGACGCAGGAAAATATGTAGCAAAAATTGCCGGTATCGATTGGGACGAGGAAAACGGAGGACAAAGTGACCATGTAAAGGATATTTACGGCGCGCTTTACCACTATAATTACCAGATTCCGGAGGACTATTTGACCTTGAATTGGGAAATAGCAAAGCGTCAGATTGCGTTTAGCGTCATCAATTCTATCATTTCGAAGTATTATAACGACAGCTTCAGCTTTACCATCGGAACAACAAGCGCTCCTAACATTTATATCGATCCGAGCAACGGAGCATTAATCATTTACGAATATACGACGGCGGTGGAAAACAGCTATCTCACATGGTACATGTCCAATATCGTGGAGAGAGACAGAAGCGATACGGGATTGGTGTTCAGCATCCGCTATATCGTCGCGGATAAGAAAAACGTCTATGCGGATACCGGAAGTATCGGTCTCGGCAGCTTCTCTCATAAGAATTATTATGTCGTTGCCGTTGATGAAACAACGATTACCTTACCGATCGACGTAGAAATAAAGGCCCGTCCCGTTACTGTTTATCTGAGTGAAACGGCAGGACATGTTTATAACGGAAACAGCTTTATGCAGGACTTTGACGCGCTGCACGCGGCGGGGAACAGCATCTATCAATTAAGCAATATGTACTCGGTCTCCAGAATTTACGATACGATTTCGGGAACCGATTTGCAATCCATTTACAGCGCGAATTATTTATCGGGCTTGATCGGACTGGTCGGTTATAATTATTTGGGCGAATATGTCGGGGACGGAACGCTCAGCGATGCGGGCGAGCATGTTTTAAAGGTGATTAGAACGCTGAAAACATTTGACGAAGAAGGCGCGGAAAACTTCTTGATTACCGTTTCGGAACGGTCCGGGTATTATGTCATCAGCAGGCGGTTATTGAACTTTACCTTTAATAATTTATTACAGGGAGTTTTAAACGGCGCTTTCAAGGCAGTTTCCTTGACGGGTCTGGGCGCGCACAATCTTACCGATATCGCGGGCGCGACCCAGACGGAACAAATCGCCAATTATATTCTTCTTCTGAAAAACAGCGGTATTCTCGACGGAAACGGTAATTTCATTGCGGCAAGCTTTACGATACAGAATTATTGGCTGGAAACGATCTCGAGCGTATCCTCGTACCTCAGGCTGACGGGAGACGCTTATATCGAATTGCTTGCGGGAACCTTATTTATCGAGTGCAACTTCGGCTATGTTGATCCGGTGCTGCAAATCGTGTATAATTATGTCGAGGACGCCGAGAATTTTGTATTGCGCCTGAATTCCTTGGAAGGACTTGCGCAACTGTCGAACGATATTTCCGGACTAACCGGCGCGCGCAGTGAATTTTCCGTCGGAATTGCGCCCACCATCAACCAAAGGTCCGACATTACCGCAGTGAGCGCAAACGGAGCGGGTGTGGTCATAAAGCCCGTAGCGACGTTCGACGGTATCTTTGACGGAAACGGATATTCGATTTATAATATGGAAATAGCCGCGACCGGGACAAACGGCGCATACGGCCTCTTTAACCGGTTGACGGCGGGCGCGGTCATACGGAATCTCCGATTAATCGACGCGCATATCCATGTTACGGCGGACAGCACCTCGGTTTCCGTCGGCGGAATCGTCGGTTCGATGAACGGGGCGGCCGTTTACGACAGTTGGTTCCTCGGGATCATCGACGTGACCGTTACCAACGCATCGGGCCGTTCGTACGTCGGAGGCATTGCGGGTTCGGCGACGAATTCGGCCATTAAGGGTTCCTCTTCGTACGTTTATGCCGCGGCGGAAATCAATGTGAGCGGCAATCTGTTCTACATCGGCGGCGTCGCGGGCAGAACCGTCAGTTGCGCGGTAAACAGCATGAATTATATTCAGAGCTTTTCGGAAATTTTCGCCGCGGGCAGCAACATCGAAATGGGCGCCCTTGCGGGGAATGAGAACAACGGAGAAAGCGGTTCCGCGTTCGGAAGCAATATCCTGTATCTCGGCAACGCGCTCGTCCTAAACAGCGCAGTACAAGTCAATATAACAGACGGCGGCGACGCGCGGGCGAAAACGTTCAGCGAATTGGCGGGCTCGGCGATCATGAAGAATCTGATTGAGGAATACTACATGGATGCGCGCTTAGCTGACGCGGGGATTACGGTCGTCGGAAGCGGCACACAGGACGATCCCTTCCAGTTGACCAGCGAACTGCATTTGATCCTTCTCGAAATGTTCCGGTTCGCTTGCTTTACACTGAAAAACGACATTACCATAACGACCGCAACGACAGCGCCCTCCGCCTATTTCACTACGGTTGACGGAGCGTTCTACGGCTTCTTCAACGCCAACGGAAAGAAGATTTACGCAAGGCTTCTCGGCGCGACTGAGGTTTCTTATTTCAGCGCGGTGGTGAGCGGGGTGACGATTACGGTAAACGCGAGGTGATGGATGAAAGATGATACATCGCCGGATTCGCACTACGCTTGG
>JAVIWB010000480.1:0-157693 GCA_031893035.1 Dermolepida albohirtum | reverse complement strand
TATGGAAAAAATCGTATATCGTGCCGTTATAAAGTTCCTTACCAAGCAAGGAAAATCCGTCGCGACCATAATGAATGAGATGTCATTGGCTTACGGCGACTCTTGTCCAGGAAAAACCATGGTGTACAAGTGGCATAGTTTATTTAAACAAGGAAGGGAATCCCTTAAAGACGACCCGAGGCCGGGCAGGAGCATTGAGGTGACCACGCCAGCACTTATCCAAAAAGTTGAACAAATTGTACTCGAAGATACTTGACTAAAGAAGAAACAACTCGCAGAAATGGTTGGAGTATCCGATAAAACAATTTTTAAAATTCTACACGATCATCTCGGCATGTCTAAGGTCAGCGCAAGATGGGTGCCGAGAATGCTCACGCCGCCGCAAAAACAACAGCGCGTAGAGTGTTCGCGTGCATTTTTGGACCTCTGTAATGAAGACAAGGATGGTGTATTGAGTGGAATTGTTACTGGAGACGAAACTTGGGTTCATCATTATGAACCTGAGTCCAAACAAGACTCCATGCAGTGGCATAAAAAGGGCACAGCACCTCCCAAGAAATCTAAAGTGTCACAATCAGCTGGGAAACTCATGGCAACGGTATTTTGGGACTCGGAAGGAATATTGTTGATTGATTACAAAGATAAAGGTGTTTCTATAACCGGAGAATATTACGCTTCAATATTAGAGCGACTAAAAGAAGCCATTAAAGAGAAAAGACTGGGAAAATTGACAAAAAGTGTTCTGCTTTTGCACGACAACGCGCCCGTCCACAAGAGCCGCGTTGCGTTAGCTGCCCTGCATAAGGTGGGCTTCGAAATTGTGAATCACCCACCCTACAGCCCAGACCTGGCCCCGAGTGATTATTACCTGTTTCCGAAATTGAAAAAAGAGCTGCGGGGTAAAAAATTTACTGCCGATGATGAAGTCAAGGAGGCAGTTTCAGCGTATTTTGCAGATAAAGAGAAATCATTTTTTTATGAGGGTATAAATAAATTAATTGAAAGATGTGAAAAATGTATCCGTCTTGCAGGTGAATATATTGAAAAAGAAAAATAATTTGGTTTTTTTTATTTCCACCCCTTGTCCCCCATTCCGCGAATATAAAAACGCTCCCTCGTAAATGGGTTTGTAGTTATAAATGTGATCGCACATGCGTTAAACTTGTACCACGTAATCGGCATCCGCAATTTATCACCGGAAACTGTATATTGTAGAATTTATGCACCAATTTATCATAACAGATGGGATTTGAGTTTAAAATGAAAGTGAAATAAAATAGTGGTGGACAATAGTTCTTTGTCTCTAACAAAGGCGCTGGACGTTGTATTTCTAGGAAAGATCATGGCTTTCATTTTTCGAGATGTAAATAGCATTCATCCTGTTGATTACCTTCCAAAGGACCAAATTGTCACAATTACATATTAGGCGAGCCTTTAAGAAAATTTAAAATATAAAAATTATTTGTTGTTGTATAACTAAGAAAAAAACATTTTCTAATAAGATAATGCATGGTGTTACGCAAGTGTTGTTGCTACGGCAAAAATTAAACAATTAGACCTGGATTTGTTGCAGTACTCGCCTTATTTGTCGGATTTACTATTGTCGGATTACCACCTCTTTCTACGCTTAAAAATACCCCGCAGGGCAGAAATTCTAAAGTGGTTACTATGTTTACTATCAAACACAATATCCATATATACAGATACTTCTTTGAAGTTTACTTTACTGAAAGCTAAATTTGGTCTGTAACTATTGAAATGCATAGTTGTCAATTTCGTTATAATCAACAGTAGCGGTATCAAGTACATTGCTATGCAGTGGTTGAAAGCTTATACTTAATTTTTCCCAAGATATATGAATCTAGAATTGCTTTTTATAAACTTTCACTAAGTGTTCAACAACATGAAAAGAAGAAAATTTATGATAGCATTGAAAGAAAGAAAAAAAAAAATTAAGTAGGCTTATTGTAATGAGTAAGAAGAATTTAAGGCAAATGAAGAGGTTACTCAGAATGATTCATTATTATTATTATTATTATAGACCTTATTTAACGTAGTTTTTAAATATGTAACAACAAAGGTAAATAAAGTAATAAAATAGAGCCAAATAATAGTCTATGCCAATGATTTGGTAATTACAACTAAACGAGAAGTAATAATGATCAATATTCACTAAGAAATAATAAAAGAAGGATAGGAATTACGTGCAAAAAATTAACGAAAGCAAAACCAATATAACAAAAGTTGAAAAGAGAACTGAAGAAACTAAAGCATCAAAATAGTAAACTGTAAATTTGAAGAGGTCAATAAGTTAAGTATCATTAAGTCATGTATCATGACATGAAGTGATGGAAGTAGGGGCCTGAAAGTAAAAGAAAAAATAATTGCAACAAATAAAGCGTTTTCTTCTAGGAGAAAGCTTTTGAATAATGAAAATCTTTCGAACAAACTAGTTGAGTATTAGTATTATAGCATAAACATTGATCAAAAATGATAAGAAATACTATCTCCAGTAACAATAGCAGAAGATGAATTTAGACGTAGAGCAAATGACGGACTACAAGAAACCAAAGGAAGATTACAGCAAGAGATCATAGGAGACGATATAGTGATAGTGATAAGTGATTGAGGTATTTCTGGAAGGGATGTGAAGAATCTGTCATTAATAATAATGAAGTTACAAAGCTTAGAAAACTGATGTAAAGATTGACCTAAGTTTATTCATTAGAGGAAGTGGTGGAGGACCTGTAATTAACGGATGTCAAGAACTAGCAAGAAAAGGCAAAAGATGGAATCATGAAACCAAATAAGCTAAAAAGTGCAAAAAGTAGGATGAAGAGTGATCCATTAAATTTAGTCCGACTAAAGTAAGTCAGTGACATAGGATAAACTATTTTAATATCTGTGGGGTTTAATTTGTTAATAGTTGTATTATAAAATTATAAAAATGAAATAAAAGTATTAACATCTTTAAGCACCCTGAAATGGCTTCAGACTATCTACTCCTATAATAACGACAATTTTAACTTTAAAACAGTTGGTTTTTATTATAAATGTCGGTTAGCTTGTTCAAAAATGAATAAAAAAATTGAAACGATATATTAATTAATTATAAATGGAAATTAACTGTACAAAGGGTACCAGGAAAGTTTTGCAATATAACGCAACAATGAATCGTAGGCAGCTGCTTGTTGCTGTATGTTGAGACATGTTCATACGTGCATTGTATCCGCACCATGTCGATGGGTTCAGTTATTCATTATTAGTAGAGTGTAAAGTGCTTGCGATGGCAACGTGGTCACGAAATGAGAGAAGGGCAGTTTTGCGTTATAATTTCGTGCGTGGTTTAAACATAGCCTAGTGCTTCGAAGATATGACTCTCGCATTAGGTGATGTTTGTCCACATCGCACAACGATATTCAGGTAGTATAGAGAATTCCAAAGGGGAAATCTAACTGTGGAGGATGCTGAGCGGCCGGGAAGGCCACGAACGTCAGTTACGGACGAAAACGTTACTACTGTGAGGAAAATGCTTAGCGAGGACAGGCTAGTGACCTACCAACAGATAGAGGGTACTTCGGGCCTAAATGCACCAACAATTCGTGCGATTCTGCATGATCATTTGCGCGAAACTTTGTTCTCTCCGGGTGCCGCATCGATTGACTGAAGAGCAGATGACACGACGTATGACTTGGAGCAGGGAGATGCTAAAAAATTTAATAAGGGACAATCTCGGTATGTGAACAACATCGTGACAGGTGACGAGACTTGGCTGTACTATTACGATGTGACGATCTATGAAGAACCGGCGGCCAAAGTCAAGAATGGACACCTGGATCCTCCATCACGATAATGCTCCAGCTCACCGCGCCAAAGCCTGCACCGAATATTGGACCACGACAGGATTAAAACTTCTCGAGTATACTCCCTACAGTCCAGGTCCTGCTCCCTGCGACTCTGCACTGTTCCTGCATGTGAAAATGAAGCTAAAAGGGAGGCAGTTTTCCAGCAATGAGGAGCTTCTACGGGCTTGGGACAACGACTTTGCTTTACTCCCTTTGTGAAACTTGGCCGAAATGATTTAAAGATTGGTTTCGAAGGATGGAGAGGTGTATTGAGTGTAGAGGAAATTACTTTGAAAAAATTAATTAAACAAAGCTTTATTGCAAAACTTTCCTAGTACAATTTGTATGTGTAAGAAAATAAATAAATATATAAACAGCTGTTAGTAGTTGATACGTACAAGTGTGAGGCTCTGGTTGTTTTTCAAGTGTATATTTTTCATTTTTATCATTTAATTAATAACTCAATATATAAGTGTTTAAATAACTTTCTTATTTCTTGAGACACATTTCTTTTTAACAAATAATTGTTTCAAAATAAAATTTTTACATATGTATATTAATTTTTACTGTCAAAGTTTGTAGATAGCTTGACCGAAATTATCATAATACAGAGTACGAAATTATCATAATACGGAGTGACCTTTTCTAACTTTAAAATAGGGATATGTTAGTAGTTCCTTAATTAGGAATTGGGAAGTTGCAGGATATTTTTGCTCTTGCTAATGAGAAATGAAAGGAAAGGTCCACGGTGGATTTTTGGACTGAAAAATGATACAGTACTACATACAACTTCTGTAAGATTTAATAAAAATTGCATTTAAAAAAAAGAAGTAATTAAATATTTTCTAAAAAAAATTTATTCAACTGCTGCCTCTTGGTTATTCCTTGATTTCTTAAAAATAAGTTTGGTTGATGTTTCCTCAATAAATGTGTATTTTCTTCAATTAAAATATATGTTTTCAATTTTTCAATATGATATTCAAAATAACTTTAATTAATTTCAAAGATTTTGACTTAAAAATGTTGTACACGTTGTCAATTTTGTACTAGCTTTGAGACTAAATTATTATATAACTTTTTAGATATATATTACGAAGTTTATCTTTATTTTTACCACTTATATTAAATTGTAACAAAGAGTGCAATAAATGCTTAGTCTTTTTTATCAACAAACAAAAGGTACTCTTGTCTTCTTTTTAGCGCTATTAACTTAGTCATAGTAAGAATGTTAGTTAGCTAAATATAGTAAGAATTATCAATTTACTAATAAACTCGATTACGCTGCTTCAAAATGACTACTGTCCGTTAGATATTATCTATAAAATCGTAGAAGCTCCCATAAGTTTACTACTTTATTATATTTTCCATGTACATATGGGACTGCCTGTTCAACATGTGTCAGTGTATGTCAGTTCAAATAAGGTGTCGTAAGGTCTGGTTATAAATAGAAACTATCTTTAATGCATAGTATCTTGAACTATGCATGCAAGCTATTGAAGGTAGTGAAAAAGGTTTATCACGGGAGTGCGAAAATACAAATGCGATAAAATACAAATTCAAAAAACGTTAAAGTGAAAATATGAATAGGAAGTGCCTTTCAGCCTTATAGAGAATGTAATAAATTTATTTTTTTTTTGGATCGTTTACTTTCAAGAAAATTGCTTATAAGTATCTCAATTTGACAACTTGCAGCTTAAAACTGCAAAACATTAAGTAAACACAACTTTACCGGAAGGAATAGCTCACTTTTTAAACGACTTCTTTAAATAACACTAGATAATATAATGCTTTAATACATTACATTTGCTTATTATTTACTGCTATCACTTTAAGTGCACATTTCTGCCTACCTAATAACTGTAAATGTTTTTTCTTACACATGTGTATATAGGCTGATTGAAATTAGGATTTGGGATAATATTTACTCATTATAACAGAAGAATCTGGAGTTAAAAACATTTTTTAACTTTGTTCCTGTGCTGTCTGACGACCATTTGTTTTTGATGTTAAAATAAACGGAGTTATTACTAATTCGTTGTCAAAATTATATTGAAAATGAATTCTCGGTGGTGAACTTGATTCAAACTAACACGTTTTTAAGGAAAAGTATATCAATTTAATTACATCACTTGAAGGACAACAATTTATCTCAAAAATTATTTAGTATGTAATAAGACAAAAAGTTTGTGACATTTTAATTATCTACTAATAATGTAGTTGTCGTATAATACATGCGCGCCAAGAAAATATTATAATTCTATTATCCTTCTTCGCTCGTTATTGATTCTGATTTAAAAGCCGACGTCTGCAAAGTAGACCTGGGTCAATTTATCGCCTGACAATGTCAAAATTTTTAAAGAAGGGACGGATAAAAAACCGGCACGTAAAAAGTCCTCATGAAGTTGTAAACCGATATGTGAAAAAAGTCATCGTACAGTAGGAGTGATGGCCATTTCAGCAGTTTCAGCAGGATCGAGACAATTTTACTGGGGGGGCCAATCATATCACCCGACGGAAACTCGAGTCAGTCCATTGACTACAGAAACCACCCTCTGCAAAGGAAATATGTTAAATATCGAGCTTAAAGTTATTTTGATCCGACTGTATGGTGTATTGAGCAGGAAGAAATTACTTCGCTCGTACCGTTTCACCGAAAATGTGATATTTATTGAAGTTAAGGAAATTGGAAATAAATTTAACGAAAATTGTATTAGATTAAAACAAAATTTATTATAGTTCATACTCTAAGTGCAATTATGTTATTATTTGCGTATTAAACATCTATTAGAAATAGAATATAAGAATTGTAAACGAGAGCTCTTTCATTTAACTAAAATTATTAGGTATATAGTTTAAATAAATTGCATTCACAATTCAACTTATTGAAGTTGGAAAATAAGTTAAAATAATTGTCACAACGTTCTGCAAGCGAATTAAAGTATTCCAAATGTGAATATTTGAAGTACTTTTTCTGCAAGCTCTTTTAAAATTATTTACATTCTGGAGCGCATTGGTTTATTTAGTGACTATTTGAAAAAGACTTAATTTGTTTACTTGTCGATTGCATGTGGTAAATGGTCAAGGGGTTATTCCCTGGGCTATTTTCAGATTTTTGTCACCGACTGATTTTTGAAAGGATGTTTTGTTTCAACCATATGCCGATAAAGATTTTTGAAAAGAAATTTTGTTTCAACCATATGCTGATAAAGATTTTTGAAAAGAAAACGATACTTTATTAGCTACTATTATATCGGGTATCCCATGACATAATTTCCACATATTAAAGATGTGTTATTGAAGTAATTTCAGCTTATAAATTCTAATGAATATATGCTCAATAGTTTATCGTAATTGAGCTACAAGCATTTGAAGTTTTAGATAACCCTACTAATGCAGGTATTACGTACTGTGTTACATTCTCATTTTCTCCTGTGTTTGTATTTTGCGGATATTGCTGTAGTTATTGCTAGTATAATTTTTTGGGAATAATTAATTAGACAACTCACAGATTTTCAGCCGATTCAACTGTGTCTGGTATTTCGTAATTAGCATATTACTGAAATTATTTCCCTTTTTTGATACTGTTTCTACCATCTAGTATGTTTGAGTAGATGTTGTAAATAATTGGTAGGGCATACAAGTTTCTTCTCCTTTTTAGGGTCTTCATTTTCGAGATTGATTCACTGTTTTAATTATTGATTTCAGTCATTTTCAGTCATCTTTGCGATATCACTAGCGCCCTTCAATACTATTTCCGTTATTGTGCGGCAATTAGTGATTTCGATAGTGTGAGCTTCATGATTAATGGTTTTGAATATATTCTTTATGGTTTTTATAATTAGCTATCTTTTAAAAGAATAGTGTCCGTCACTGGATACGTATTCGACATGTTTTTTGACTCTATGATTCTAGAACATTCTGTTGTTACTTCTATGCAAGTTGTGAATACCTGTTGGTTAGCAGCCCTTGTTTTATGGCGGAATAATTTAAGCGTACCGAAAGAAAACGTCTATTGTACAACTATTGTTGAATTATGGTTCTTTGAAGTTATAATTCGTCGTATACTACTTATTTTGGATTTGTTGGTAATTTTGTTTCACGAATGTTCACGAAGCAAGTGGATATATCATCATCGTTTTGTTCTACCATATCATTGAGGGTCTTTTCGACAGCTGAGGGTTCTTTTAAAAGTTGGGTTATCATAGAGACATTTTAAGTATTACACCAGGTTTCAGTAGTTTTCTTCCTGTTTCTAGACCACGAGTTAATTAAACTTAATACTGGCTCCGTCGAGAGATACATGGTAATCTCTATATCTCCACATTGGCAGATCTGGTTAAGATGTGCTGACACTGCTGGGTAACATCGTTGTAACAGCAATGAGTGTCCATATAAGGCAGTGGAACATTTATTAGTTTAATAATTAGAAAAACGAGTAGTCAAGAAATAACTTTATTAATTAGTTAAAGAAGTATTAAAAGTAGCTGAGGTAATCAAGCCGTAATTAATTTAATCGAAGGAATTTCGAGTAAATAGGCACATTTCGATACTATTGTCTATTATTGATCACTGATACTGAACGTAGATTATTTTGTATTGATCATATTTAGCAAATTGAACTTCAGCCAATAGTGCGAAGATATTTATGTAAATTTAGTAAGACAAAGAAACTATTGCATAATTCATGTAAACAGCATAGGTATCCAATCTAATCTCATGAAAGAATTTGCAAGCTCAAGAATCATATTTTCATTCAATATTATCGATTACTTGCTAAACAACTAGATTAATATTACTAAAGATTCATATACTATAGTTGCTCATCCAATATAATTGATTACTTGCTAAATATTGAGATTAATAATACCGAAAATCTATACTCATTTAAGTCATTGATTCCTTGCTAATAATTAGAGTAATTTATTGATTACATACTAACAATTTGATTAATACCACTAAAAACCTATGTACTAGCATTGCTCATACAAGTCATTGAATACTGGCTAATAACTAGAACAATATTTTTGATTACATACCAATAATTATATTATTAAGCGTCAACCTGAAACTCAGTTTCAGGTTGACGCTTCACTACGAAACAACTCCCGAAGAAGATGATTGAGATGTCATCGAAACGTCGAGACACCGATTCTTTCGAGAATTTCTATCCAATATCGTGAAGAGCCCGAGAATCTAATATTACCCATACTTATAACCGCGAGAATCTTCGTTCAAACATATATATATATATATATATATATATATATATATATATATATATATATATATACGTGTACGTATCTATAATACGTATAGATAACGAAGTATAATTAATTGGGATTCCTGTGCACTATTTTTTGTTATTCAACGTGAGCAGCTGCGCTATTATAAGAGGTAGAAATAATATTAGTTACAAAGTAAATATTAGTGTTTGAAATGAAAACACCAAAGAGAAAAAAACTTAGTCGAATACTAATCATATTCAATCACAACACACATTTGACACCATAGAAAAATTAACAATAATATTAAATTTCTCCCTTAATGATGTTTCAAAATGGCTGCATCTCTTTTTTATTCTCTGCGTAATATGAACGTGTACAATCCCTTACTACTCAGAGGGCAATCATATCAAAGTCTGTAAAACTTTTCACTCAAAAGTCAAGATTTCAATACACGGTATCTACCATGAACTTGAAAAAATTTTACTTAAAGATTTTTCCAGTTTATTGGACCAAATATTAGCAGAAACCTAAAGAGGTCAAAGGTTATTTACAATAAATATTATGCACCTAGAACTTCAATCAAAAATAGAGGAAATTTTTCTCTCAATACACAGTTCTTTCTGTAATCTATTTCGTATTTTAAGAAATATATTCCAGTAATTCGATATACGAATATATCTATTCACATATTGTCTACATACACACACATATATATATGTATATTCCGGCGTAATTATGGGAAAGCTTTCACGCAAATGTTCATGTGTAAGTAGTCACTTTTTCAACAAACTTAACATACAGTATCTAAATGATATAGATATGTATTTATATAGCGAAGTAATTATTTACTTTTTTGTTTAGTAATACTTATCGGACGTACATACACTTAAAGTTAAAGAGCGAAAGTATAATTAAAATACAAAAAAAACATGTAAACGAATTAAAATAAACATACCTACTTCCGTCACGTGTTCCCCACATTCTTTAATCGACCAGTTATTTCAGGAAAACACATAATATTTTCTGTACGATATGTACACAACTAAATTGTGTTTCGTTACTAAAGGCAATTTCTTAAAATAATTTTATTCCGTATCAAAGTATCCGTGTATGCCCGTTGTATACCGATATTGGAATTACCAACATGCAAACCTGTAATTTAATATTCGATATTCATTTTGTCGCTAATTTGTTTTCCGTATAGAACGAAAAAGAAGCGTGGAAGTGTATTATAAAAAAAAATCTAAAGAAACAAAGGATAATACTTATTATTTTAATATCATACAACTTTTATTTCGGTATTTAGAAAAACTTTCATTTTAGTATGACTTAAAAAAACAAAAAAACGCTGCACAAGTCGTATATGTAAACACATTTCCTTTGTGACAAAGCCAAGCAATTCCCTATTTTTTTGAATTCCTTGCTCAATTCCAATCACTCACTATGGAGTCTGAGGGTTACTTTCCTTTTCTAGACGTCATGGCATTTCAACCGCGATGATGGTTTTTTGCCTAACGTCTGACAAAGCCACCTTTCTAAACTACTCCATCGTAAATATAATGCTCCAGTGTCCCAGAATAATGCCTGTATTATCTCCCTCCCGATTATATGGAACTAACAGATTTTAAGTTACAGTACAGCAACGGTAAATAGTCTCTTTTCTCTAGCAAAATCGAATGAAATATCGGATAGTCAAAAAGCAGTGCAGGGTTCCAACTTGAAAGCCCAGAGAAACTATACGTTAAATACCTTTAGGAAATATGTAGATGCGGCGCTTAACTAAAGACCCCCTAGAAGAGAAAATTCTGTTACAACATTGTAAAATATTCAGGTGGCTAAAAATGCTAACTAGAAGCCCAGTGTATTCGGTTCGCCATTATTCAGCTTCCATATGAATTTCATATACCAGCTTGCATAGAAATGTAAGGATTTACTCCTTCTCCTTTATAAAATTCAAAGAGTGCAAGAGGTAAAAGAGGGCACTTGTAAAATTTTATCGACAATTTGTATATAAGCGATGAAACTGGTTATCAGCATTTGGAATTGCCGGGATTCTTTTCGTTGTAGACAATATTGTGGTCGCATTTAATACTATCAGATTGTTATGTCGGAATGATCAAAACATTTCCCGTAGTACGGGATGGAACAAAAGCACACACTGTAATAATTTTATTAAACACTATAAGCATATCCTAATCATTTGATTTCGCAGAATTGAAAGATTTCTTGGCCAGTAGCCAGCGATTTTTCGGCTTTTGACTATTTATTGTGAGGATTTTTAAAATCTAAAGTTTATGCCAATCGTCCACACAATATTCCAAAATTAAAATTAAGAATTCGGAAATGTTATATAGTGTAAAGACAATTTACCTTCGTGAAGGTTTACGTTATAGTTGAATCCATCGCCAAAGTGTTATTTTTAAAAGATAAAATATTTTTTAATCTAGTTTCGTATAAAAGTTGCTTAAATTTTTACAATAAAGTATTTGCGTATGTTTTCTTACATTTACAAATGCCCATTTTCGTAGTGCACTCGGTAAATTGTTGATAGTGACCTAAGTGCAACAAAAATTATAGAATGGGACCTATATACTTGATACTGAAACCGAGTAACAGCTTAAAACTGCAAACACCTTGTTTATTAACAGATTTAAGCATTAAACTATCAAACATATTAAAACCAATGAAGCCAGAAATACGCAAATGTTGTCTTATTTTGCAAAACAGATCTTATTTTCGAAAATTACATTCGAAAACACAACACTACGGTTTATATTAATGCAAGCTAAGATTTGGTCTGGCAGAACTATTACATAAAAAAGAAAAAAAACAAGAAATACTTTTTGATTAAGATCAACAAAAATACTGGACTTTGCGAAACTTTAATGCTGGTTTAGGATATAAGTATTTGTACTATGAATACAATATTACTGCTGTATTTGCAAATTATGATACCATAAATTCAAATTGAATTTACGAGAAAAAATTTTTGCAATATCTACCATTATTAAAGAAAATACAATAAGAAATGAAAAGAATTTATTTTCCTATATGTGATTCTAATATTATATCTGTGCACGTAGCGTCACATCTTTTTAAATTCTGAATCAAAAATCTCAACATCAAAACATTTCACTATACTTCTTTATATACATATATTCACGAGGTTCTAGAAGTTCGGATTATTAGTCTACAAATAAGCGTTAATGTTCGCGTAAACGTCTTCTTTTTGATTTATATTTTGTTTATACTTAATCTTCATTTACAATATTATGTCCGATATTCGAACTTTCTTGTAGTAACAGAAAGTTAAATTCTACGATTTGTCAACACTAATAAACATTCAGTTTTTTTTTATTTATGTATCCTATATCCCTGTCTCGAAAAGTCTGCCAAGTTTTGGACCTTACTCATTAGATTATCGATCTCAATGAAATTGTTTCGACCAGAATTTTACGTAAAGATGTGATGCCGCATTCTCAGGGATAACTTTTATGCATCTCTCTTTAGTTAAAAAATTTATAACGCTTCTGTTTTCAAATGTTAAGTTTTCTACTGTTTAAACTGCAACCAAAAATATAAAAATTTTTCAATTTCAACACTACCTAATTAAAATACTTATAAAAGTTGATACCAATTGACTTTTAAAAGTCTACTGAACGGTATTTTATTGTATAACAGTTTAAAGATGATTTGTAAATGAAGGGAAACAGTAGGATGCGTTGTAATGAAGATATAACTGTTCTACGATCTCTACTGTAATAACATTACTATAATTACTATAATGTGTGTAATTACATATATGAAAACATTACTTTCGGAATGCTTTAAATAAACAAAAATTCCTTGTAATTGAAAAGACGAACTTTAGAATCCTCATATACATATAATGGGTCTTCCAATAAGAGGTTTAATTTTGATATGTAAAAAACAAACGAATATTTTTAAGCGAACTCATCGGATGTTTATTTAATTGTAAAGAGGTGAGTATGCTATTAATAATGGAAAAAAATATCAGCCAAATGGCCGCCACGACTACGCTTGCAGGACCATATTCTTTTCATGAAATTTTTAATGACCAATTCGCACGTTTGCGGCTGTATGTCCTCGATAATTTCACGAATTCCATCTTCGAGGTCTTGAATCGATTGTGGGCTATTGGCATAGACCATATCTTTCACGTACCCTCAAAAAAGTCTAAAGGTGTTAAATCACAAGATCTCGGTGACCAATTGTGATCGCTTCTTCGAGAAATCACACACTCAGGAAACTTTTCACGCAAAAAGTGATGGTATCATTACTTGTGTGGCACGTACCGCCATCTTGTTGAAAATACGTAAACCTCCTCCACATCAGTATCTTCCAATTCCGGCAATACAAAATCATTAATCATCGTCTGATAGCTCAATGCATTCACCGTAACAATTGCTCCAGCCTCATCTTCGAAAAAGTACGGTCTAATGACCCCGCCAGACCAAAAACCTCACCAAGCAGTTACATCTTGAGGATGGAGAGGCTTTTCAACAGTAACTTATGGGTTTTTCGAGCCTCGAATGTGACAATTCTGCTTGTTAACGTAGCCTCCGAAGTGAAAATGGGCCTCATCACTCAAGATGATTTTTCGATGAAATTCCGGTTCAGTTTGATGCATTTCAAGGACCCAATCAGCAAAGACACGACGTTGTTGATGGTCGGTAGGCGTGAGTTCCTGCGTTAATTGAACTTTAAAAGTCTTAAGATCTAAGTCTTTATGCAAACTACGGTGGAATGTCGTTTGTGTAATGCCCATTTTCAAAGATCGACGAGAAATTGACAAACCTGGGTTTGCCTCAACACTCTGGGCTTCAACAGCAATATTCTCTGTTGTTCTTGAGCAAAATACACGAGTTTGACTCTTCATATCACTAACTAGTCCCAACAGCTCAAATTTTTCCACCAGTTTCAAAATTGCTGGCCGAGAAGGTGCTTCATGACGACCAGAAAATGCTTTAGTTTTGCGAACTGTGACCGCGAAATTTTCACCATTTTTGTAGCGAAACGTATATCTTTCCATTTTTATTAATGGCGTAGTTTTTACTTGCCATCTGTCAAATAGTTACAGGTTGAGTCATGACAACTGTTAAAATGGCGGGCTATTGAAAATGAAATGTCTTATTGGAACACCTTCTATACATATATATCGTATATATATATATATATATATATATATATATATATATATATGTATATAACAGTATACAATACTATTCTTTATTTTTCTTTTCCTTGCACTCTTAATTTTTTTTCCAGATTTCCAAATCTCTTTAAAACAATTTAATTTTCCATAGTTTACTTTTCGTTATTTTTAAGTGGAAAATTTATATAATCCGATAGTAATCTGTGTATTTAGTAATCTTCTTATCATATCACTAACATTTCGCTATTTTACTTCATTTCAAATTATCCAAACCCTTCAATTAAGTTGGAAGCTGTATTTGAAAGTGTATAAAATATGAAAAGAATTGCTAGGATATTGCTTATACATGCAATCTTGGATAATTAGTTTAAGGTCTTCAATAAGTATTCTGAAAAGCGATTGTTGATGGTTTAATTATTTTGTTCTTTTGATGTTTTCCTGAAGATGATAATTACGAACTGCCGCCATTTTAGTTTGTATTATGGTGAAGTTTTAATATTCGAATATATCAATAATTTAAGCAGAAAACTCTTTCTCTTATTTCATTATAAAACCAATAGTTTAGTTTTGTATCATAAAGCGTCACTCGAAAATTAGGTATATTAATATTGTAACATTGTATATTAATAAACTAACATTTTTAACATTTTTATATTAATAAACCAGATAATAAGCGTAATCATTAATTAAAATGTATTACTTTTCATTATTTTCGTGCTAAGTAGATTAAAAAAGTGTTTGTATACATGAAGATAAAGTTACATTTTTATAACAACTTGAAGTTGATAATATTTGATAGGTCTTTAAGTCACACTTAGACGAAATCATTGCGTTAGAAGATAAAACTTTCACACTTGAAGCGATGCACTTCATTTTCCTTCTTCGGAGCGAGTCTGGAAGTGTCAGTGCTTAGCTGTGATTGAGGACTATCAAAATCCACCAATTTCTCGATTCCTCTTTACGAGCGAACTCGGCCCAAGACAGATTGCCGTCTAGAGAAGGTCCTCCTTTCTTATATTTCATTGCTGTCAGTCGCACATCTCATACAAGTCGATTTTCGTTAATTTGCAAGATATATGACAATTTCATTGAAATATTAAGTATTGTCTCATCTTTCTTCCGCTTATATATTTTCTACCCGCCTCTTAAATATATCGGGCGAACAGAAAAGTTTACAGGAAAATACCTTTTAATAATATTTTTAAAAAATGGAAATAACAATTTATAATTACGTAGTACTCAAGCACATACATATTTGCAGATGTATTTTACAAATAGCAGTTCCAAAGGGCAAAGAAACAGGTAAATTATATGTGTGTATACATACGTAGTAGAAATTTCATTTAAAGTAAAGTATGTACTTCTTTACCGGCTACATTTTGAAATTAAAAATTAAGAAAATTCAAGATAGAGAAGAAATAGTTAGTGGTCAGTAATAGCAATAAATTTGTCTAGTTTAACTGAACACTGCTTGCAATGAAAGTCAATAAGGAACGGTATTGTTCTATATGTGCTTCAGTTGCTATATTTGTTTTATACTACCAGGTTGTTCAATAAGTTTTGTCGTTCAATAAGAAAAACACGATTTTATGGTTTAAAATACATTTTGTTATTCGATATAACCTCCTTGAACTGCAATGCAGTTGTTCCAGAGATTTTCTAGTTGATCGATTCCATACCTGAAGTGAGAATCCGGGAGACTGTCGAAATACGCTTCCACGGCTGCTTCTTCGTTCGATGAAAATCGTTTTCGCCGCAAGAATTTTTTGAGAAGTGAGAACAGCTGGAAGTCAGAGAGAGTAAAATCTGGTTTAAATAAAGATGGACGTTGCGTAAATTTGTATTTTAATTCACGATGGTGTGCGTGTCTTAATGCAAGATGATCCTTTTCTTCTGTAAACCAGGTCTTTTTTCATGAATTTCTGTATTCAACTAGTTCAAAAGGTCACAATAATAATCCGAGCTTACTGTTTTATCAGTTTGGAGGTAAACCACGAACAGAATTCCTTTTTCATCCTAAAAAACTGAGGCTAACACCTTCTTGACCGATTTCTATACGCTAATTCGTTTCGGATTCAAAGTACTGGGTTCACACCACTCTCTAGTCTCTTGTTTTGTTTGAGGATCGTGGTGGTAAACGCTTCAAATGTGGCCGAAAAGGTCGCATTCGAATGTGTTTTTGTTGTATTGTTAATGAATATGGCGCTCATTTTGCACACAGCTTTCTGAAACCCAAAATTACAGCCAAAATATTGCTCACATTGCCTAATGATATGCCCAGCGCTTCTACTAAATCGAAAATCTTCCAAAATCATATTCTGTATTTTTGCTACGACTTCTGGTGTTGATGCACACTTTGGGCCTGTTTCACGTGGATCATCATCAAGACTTGTACGACCACGTTTAAATTCATCAATACATCTTTCTACTTTTCTAATTGAAAGTGAATACACTTTTAACAATCGTTTATGAACTTTTTTTGGTGCTACACCTTCCAAAAAATTTTATCACTGCACGATATTAAATTTTGTCTATGGTAAAAAAATACTGTAATATATCAACATTGAACACCTGTAAATATACGAATGAGAAAACTCGACACTTGCATTTTAGAAAAATAAAACGACGAACTTATTAGCGCCATCTCTTATCGAACGACAAAACTTATTGAACAACCTGGTATGTCTATTAGTCATTCATCTTATGTTAATCCTAACGAGATTGCTTTTTTAAATTAGAAGTTACATAATCTTTTCTTGTTGTTTTCTATAATGTTTAGTTCCAAATAATTTCATTTTATGGTATACTAGCTGTATCCTGCGCGTGCTGCTACGCCACCAACTAAAATAAATTTGAAGGAAAACATTACACAAATATTCAATTCATTTTGAGTCGTTTTATTGATTTTGTTCATTTTGAAAAAATTGTGACATTGCAGCGTTTCGTTTCAATTCGATATTTATTGAAGTGCTGTGGGATACATAATATTTCTTGTTTTTCCATCTGGTGCGTAAACGAATAAATCAGGTTTTCCGACGCGTGAGCAGGCCACATAGAGCTGCCCATTTGAGAAGCATGGATTCTCCAAGTTTAATCCACACACTTGCAACGACTGTCCTTGTGCTTTGTTGATAGTCATTGCGAAAGCGAGTCGTACCGGGAACTGCAAGCGTTTGAATTCGAATGGCATATCTGTCGGGATCATTGGGATACGTGGCAACAGTACGTCTTCACCTTTGAATTTTCCAGTCAAAATTATTGCCTCGATAACATTGTTCGTCATTTTCTTGACTGAGAGTCTGGTTCTGTTGCAAAGTCGTGGTGGATTTATGTTTCGAAGAAGAGTGATGGGAACGCCAATTTTCAATGTAAGAACGTGCGGTGACATGCCTGGCAAATCAAGCGTATTCAAGAATTCAGTTGGATAGTTGACAACTTCGTCTTGATTCACCAGAGTATCGATGGACTTATATGTTGTCGTTTCGCCGGGTATTCCATTCTGAATGGTGAGGTTGATGGTATTGACATCGATGTTTTTGGCCGCTAATATAGCACGCGTACTGAGCCACTGATGATTTTTGTAGTCCTGTGCAACATTTGGGAAAACTTTTGCACCAATTCGTCTATGCTTTCTGTGATCTTACAGAAGTTTGCTGGCAAGGTGATACATTGCGTAGAAGTGTCAATTTGCATTCGTCCATTTCCAATATTCATTAATTGTTTTGCACAATTTCCAATTGGAATGGCAGCGGCGCCATCTGTAGAAAATTGGTCATACCAACTTAGAAACCTTCGTGGGCTCATGCACAACTACTTTACTAAAGACCATCACATGATCAGATGCAGAGTTTATGATTCTATAAAGGACATACAGACAAACATTGATTTCTATATATATATAGATTTGACATGCAATATTACAGTACGAATCAATAACTATTTTCCAACTGCTTATAGTCACTTTTCTCTCTTAAGTTTATACTCTACATGCCATTAAAATTAGAGATTTCTTTAATAGTTTTATAGAATAAGAAGAAATAACACATGGGGAGTTACTTATGTTTTATGTTAATATCCAACAACACAAGCGATTACGTGTGAATAGACTGTCATAGTAGACTTAGCAGGAATTTATATAACATGCAAAGAAACAACATTTGTTTTTATATACATTATTTGGGAATTTTTATCATGTTAATATGTTAAATGATCGTTCGATTGCAGAAAAAGTAGCTTTTAACTAAAAGAAAAATAAATTGTGCTTTTAATGTACTTTTTTTTTACTTCTAGTACAACTATGTCAATTTGTAAATTCCACACATACAGATTATATTCAGTGAAAATAACTATCATACTTTGATTATGAAGGTTTATAAGGTATTGTAAATGGAATATTTCTATCTGCGATGTTATTTAACCTTGGGACACGAAAAGCATTATCGTGTATAGATGTATGTAAAAGATCATTGATTAGGAACCAAATTATAAACATATCAAAATTTCTTTTAATATATATTAGTTTGTTGTCTTTCGTTGATTGTTGCGTCCCAGAAGATAGCGATCTAGGATTTCCTGACGTTGTCCCTAACACCTAACCATCACAGGCTGTAGGGGTTTTATTACGTCTAATGTGCAAATTTCATTAAAACGTTCCGAAGCATGCCTTCTTATAATCGAGTCCTTTCATTCACCACCTCTACGAACTTAAGAAATAATATTCAGAATTAATTCAAAAATTATTTGTGTAGTTTAAATATAAATTGAGTTTTAGTTCATACTCTTCTCCAACCATCGATTGTGTAAACTGCATGTTTAAATATTTAAAAGTTTTTATCAAATTCGGATTATTATATATTATTTTATTACATTCTAGTATAGGTACCAAATTTTAAAAAATAACATTAAATTTAGGATTTTCTTTCTAAGTTATGATTATTGATTAATATTTGCTGTTATTCGTATATACTAAAATCCACATTTTGCAATTCAAATATTAAATAAAAGTTAGACCATTTCAATAAAAATCAAATTAAATGCTGTCTATTTACTAATTTTTTCTATAATAACTAGGTTTTATGATTATTAAAATTGTTTTTAAGTGAAATACTTTTGAAAATACCATGAAACAGAGACCACTTAAGACTTTACATTAATATTATTCGATTCCATTGTATAAATATACACCGTAATAAATTTCTATCAAAGATTAAGCTTTCCGTACTAGGAAATGAGTGCAAAAATAATTTCTTAAAACATAGTGGTTATTGCTAAGGATAAATTCACTGATTTCCTTGTCGAGATGAATCGTTTTAAACATTTGGAATAAATCAAAATGAATAACAATAATGATAATACGGGCTCACTCTGGCGTTCTTTCATGTATAACATGAGGAATACTCTGTACATAAGAAATCCGTATTGTAAAATAATTTACTACCACTTTTAAGTTGGTTTAAAAGAATAACAGTATCCTGATCGATTGCAATTTTCTTTCGGGAGTGAGTTTGAAGATTTTGGTAGAGATCGTTTCTACACAATGATACCGTGAAGATATGTGACTTCTGAAAATATATTGGTTGTACAAATATAGTATATAGTAATGATCACCACATGAAGTATGCTGAAATGGAAGAGACTTTGGGGATTGGGTTCAGCACAGATCAAAATAATTTTCATGACGAACTTTATATGATAAAAGTTATTGTACCTTGGATACAACATTCGCTGAGTGACCATCAAAAGAGTGAACGCATCAAATTTCTCTAGAAGAAGAATCACGAATTATTTCCAAAGTAGTGCCAGATGGCTAAACATATACAAAGGGTACTAGCAAAGTTTTGCAATATGGCGCAACAATGTAGGAAGCTGCTTGTTGCTGCATGTTGAGATATGTTCATACGTGCATAGTAGCCGCCGCGCCATGTCGATAGGTTCAATTATTCATTAGCAGTGAGAGTGTAAAACGCTTGCGATGGCATAGTGGTCACGAAATGAGATAAGGGCAGTTTTCCGTTATAATTTCGTGCGTGGTTTAAACATAGACCAGTGCTTCGAAGAAATGACTCTTACACTAAGTGATGTTTGTCCACATCGTACAATGATATTCAGGTGGTATAGATAATTCTAAAGGGGAAATTTAACTGTGGAGGATGCCGAGAGGCCGGGAAGGCCACGAACGTCAGTTACGGAGAAAGACGTTACCACACTGAGGAAAATGTTTGGCGAAGACAGGCGAGTGACATATCAACAGATATAGGGTACTTTAGGCCTAAATGCATCGGCAATTCGTTCGATTCTGCATGATCATTGACACGTGAAGAAACTTTGTTCTCTCTGGATGCCGCATCGACTGATTGACGAGCAGATGACACGACGTGTGACTTGGTGCCGGGAGATGCTGAAAAAAGTTTAATAAGTACAGTCTCAGTATGTGAACAACATCGTGACAGGTGACGAGGCTTGGCTATACTATTATGATGTGCCCATCAAAGCTCAAAACAAGGTTTGGGTCTTTGATGATGAGGACACAGCAGTGGTTGTCAGAAAATCCCGATCTGTAAAGAAGAAAATATAGCTGTATTTTTCAAATCGAATGAAATTGTGGAACGCGTTGTTTTGGACACAGAAGACAGTCGCAGCTAAGTGGTATACTGAACAGTATTTGCCTAAAGTCATTGGATCTATGAAGAACCTGCGGCCAAAGTCGAGAATGGACACCTGGTTCCTCCATCACGATAATGCTCCAGCTCACCGCGCCAAAGCCTACACCGGATATTTGACAACGACACAATTAAAACTTCTCGGACACTTTCTCTACAGTCCAGATTTTGCTCCCTGCGACTTTGGAGTGTTCTTGCATATGAAAATGAAGCTAAAATGGAGGCGGTTTTCCAGTGATGAGGATCTTCTGCGGGCTTGGGCCAACGAGTGTGCTTTACTCCCTAGTGAAACTTTGCAGAACTGGTTTAAAGATTGGTTTCGGAGGATAGACAGGTGTATTGAGTGTAGAGGAAATTACTAAACAAAGCTGTATTGCAAAACTTTCCTAGTACGCTTTGTATGTATACAATTTTATGATATTTCAAATCGTGAAGAAGGTTGAATCTAGATACATGAACGACACAACATCAACTATTTATTACAAAGAAACAGCGCTGAATGAAAAAAGCTAATTTTACGCTTGAAGATTCAATACAATTAATACTTAATAGTACTACTGTCTAATTGTCTGGCAGAAATAATTCGTTGTAATAATGCGTCATCTCATACACAAAAATTGACAGATAATTTGTGATGATTTGTTTATGTATAGTTTCTGGCTCTTCTATAATAAAAAAAAATATCTACGGGACAGAAGGTTCTTCCATTGAAGAAAAAAATTCTTTCTGAAATAATAATTTTTTTGAGAGCCTATCTTGGGAGACCTGTTAGGATGCATTTATAAAATTGAAATATTGACGTTGAAGGCGATATTTTACAACACATTCAATGCAATTTCTATCACATGTATATCAATAGAAATGTACCTTAAAATTTATTGAGCCACTCTGGTATCCGAAAAAGTCGAACAATCAGCACCTGTAGAACTTGCATATAGGAACGAGTACAGAATAAGTTACAGAAGAGTGGAAATATTAGCTGCTAAAAAGAATGATTATCCGAAGATTATTAGAGAAGCTATTGAAATCAAGACTGTGACTACAAATTTAATACTTCCGAGAACTCGTCATGTTCATGTCAATGTCAATGAAGATTGTAGTATTAATTGTTAAGTAAAACCTGTAACAAGATTGTGTTATTAGCGACGCCGGTCATAAAAACTTATGGATTTGCAAACAGTAAATATTTATACAATAGAAAATGTTAACCTTCGTATACTATTCGAACCTTATATTATAGAAAATAAATTTTTTGCTTATTTAATTACAAAAATATGCGTTGGTCAGAATACATATCCATACAATATTAATTTGTAACAATCTAGGTACGTGACAACAGTTGAGAAATGCTAATTCCATTCAAGATATAAATTACAAGGATAGTATTTATGAAAAAGAATGTATATATATATATATATATATATATATATATATATATATATATATATATATATATCATATAATCCATGTTTAACAAAAAGTACTAAATATATTTATGTACAATACATACATACATACGTAAATGTAAGCCTTCTAGTTTTAGTATTAAACAAAAAATAAATAAGAAAATATGTAAAAGTGCCCAGAAGTAGAAATAAATTTAAAAATATTAATAAAGAAAATATGCAACGTTTAAAAATATCTCGTGCATTATTGACGTATGCAATAAATATTTATGAATATTTATTAATTTTATTTAGTTTGTTATTTGTTCTTGTTATGATTTTCTCAGAGCCCTAGAGCCTTGTTTGACATAGGAAACTTGTATTTGTTTCCATTTTAAATTTTTTTTGTAGAAAAACATGTTTCAAAATTTTAAAAAGTACCCTATTCGTTACACTTCATCCCTTCGAAATAAAGATTCAAAGATAAATCAAATTTACTGAAGTAATTTGTGAATTTGATTAAGTAAATGCCATAAACTTTTATTTTACAAATAAAGTAAATTTCCAAAGAACATGCAAGAAGAAAAATTAACTATATTTGAGTCTTTAAACATATAATCATAACTAATATAATGCAATAAAGTAAAATGAAAGAAAACACAAAATGAATTATTCTTCAATATCTTTTCGTCTTTTCTGTATTTTCACTGAGATTATAAATTACTTTTAAAATAAACATCTGGTAGATGTTTTAAACTAGTAATCATCTATTTCTACTGAAGCATTTTCTCTTTTCTTGCATTGCAAATGTAGAATAAATACGCGATAATAAATTTGCTGTTTAAATGTTCTTGCTTCCGTAATCAATTTTGAGCCATCCAATTTATCAAACTGATATATCTGTGAAGTAATACAGCATTGCCACGTATGACAAATGAATAATATAACCGCACATTATAAATTGCACGATATCTGGAGGAATTGGCAAGGGTCATTATACACGGCACGTCTGTTCATAGCGAAATGCACCCTCCTAGCGGGTGTAATGCGGGTATTATAATTCCCGGTGAAAATATTCCCTAACGTTCTAATGCATTTTTTATGTGGAAGTGTGATATGAGGCTTGAATTTTACAGATTCTGTCGTTCCCTTATCAGGCTAAATCTTCATATCATATTCTCATATCTTGAAATGGTGATACATGTAACAAATGCATACTATTTGAAATTTTTATATATAAAACTTGTCTATTTTGAACACATAAATAAAAAATTAGAAATTCTTATATTTTTATATTTTATACAGCATTTTGCAATAGTATTTAAAATTCTATGCTGACCATTTTTAGATGGAAGTAAAAACTGAAGAGGAAGAAAATATTCTACGAAAATGCGACATATTTATATTACTACTGTATCAGTATTTATTGTAACAAGGATTTTTGTTCTACTTTAGTTCATCTAAAATATCATCGCATGTTTATTACCTATTTGTCAAGATCTTAGTAGAACTTTGATTTTTATGCAATACCTACCTATATCTCGAAATTTAATCGAAAATAAGCTTATAGCATTATTAAGGGTTTAGATAAGCAATACAGAAAAACAACTAGAAAAAGAAGATTGATAACAAAAGGGTAAAAACATGGGAGATACAGAGAGGTTCACGATTTTTTATAAATGATATACATTAGGAAAATATAGGAAAACTCGTTGCAATAGAAAAGCTATTAGTACGCATGTTTAAAGGTAATTAAAAGAAGAATAAAAGTATTTGTGTTAAAACTGAGAATAGTGAATGTTAAGGTACTTCCTATTTGGGAGCCCTATTTAATTGAAATAAAATACAAATGTTTTAAACAGTGTTCGATATGTGGAGATACATGTGCATATAATTATATAAGTAAATAAATACAAAAAGTTTAAATACTAAATAGAAAAGCAGTTCAAATCGTTCTATATGCACAAATATCAGTTCAAGTACATACCCAACCATGAACCCATGAACCACAAATAGACTGGAAATGTTCTTGCACCTATTGGGGATGCATCATGCAACTACCCGGCAGCAACAATGACGCAGCTGGTCAGGTAGGATGATCTCGGTCCTCTGACTTACAAAGTGTACACGACGCCAAAAGTTGCTGCCAAAGAGTATATGTGCATTCATTTGCGTATAAGAAAAAAATAAATATAATTACTAAGTAAAATACATTACGAAAAGAATAATATTCATGAAATACATAATAGTAATATTCCAAATATCATACAAGTAAAATATTTTAATTTTAATATTGTTAAGTCTTTAACAGTGAGAAAGTGTTCTTCTGTGTTTCACTTTATAGGTTAACACATACAGTTACTCAGGCGCCAATAGTTATTGACAGCATTTGCATTTTGTTAGTATTTAGTTAGTATTTTGAATACTAAAATTATTTAAATTAAATACATCGTTATAAGATACTTTTCTTACAAGGCTGTTTCTTTTGTATTAGCTGTCTCAAAAAGAAGCAATTAGCAATAATTTCAAAAGCTTTCGTTTGCATGATATGTATTAAGAAGAGTTCGATGAACAAACATTTATACATACGTAGTAATATGCGTATATGATTTTGCGTATATAATTTTAAAATATTAATTTTATAAAGCACTATACATCTATACGTGGTTTACCAAGTTTTTTTAGAGAATGTGATTTCATAGTTCGTGAAGTATTATTTACTATTTTCAGCTTTATTTTAAAACTTCCACTTCTGTAAACGACGACCATTTGGTTATGCTATACATACATCTGCTAACATTTGAAGGAATTTTGTTAATTTGTCCATCATCAAACGAATCCAAAAGTTTATTTTTGCTGCATCAGTACAGAGTAAAAATGTTTACTAGCATTAACCTGGTTGAAATCACTCAATATGGGTCTAACGCTTTGAATAATCGCCAATTTGTCTGATTGCTATGGATTTTGTTAAGGATTTTGGCAGTGTCGATAGTTTGGCACTTTTAAATAAATTGGATAATTTTGATTTTTCCTCTTTTAGTATCTGCTTCATCATTTCAATTTTTAATGCATTTTAGACACCCGCCTTATCAGATGTCCAGTAGAGAACTGGTCTGGGCCTTCGCTGTTCAATACTGTGATATGGTTTATCAAAATATGTATGATGTAACTGCATTACAGTCTCTTTTTAAAAATCAATGCATGTGTTTTACAAATTATCATCCCATATATTGCACTCTCAGTTTGAAAATACCCTATAAATGCTTGGATTTGCTGATATGTTAATGTAAACAATTTAATAATGTCGCTATGAAATCTACCTACTTAAGTTTTTATATGCATCCAAATTGTTTATATTAACAGAATCTGTTAAATCGCCTCTCAAACGATTTTAAAAACTGCTTAAGTTAGAAGAGTTCTAACAGTTCTAGGGCTATTAATCATAACGCTATGATTAAAAGATGCGTATCTAATTTGTTTTAAATTTAATTAATAATGAAATAGATACTTTCTATTTTGTGTTGCCTCGGATTGTGCTATCATCTGACATATTACTTATTTACATAAGCTGAAACCAGTATTCGGCCGCTCAAACATTAGAAATATATTTGCCGAGCCGTTTGTATTATTTGATCTGATGACAATAATTTACAGGTTCTTCTTAGTTTTGTATATCATTATTTTTTTAATATTTTTTTTTGCCATCGTTTATTTATTAATATATGAACTTATGTTCTGTTATATGCAGAACATTTGCTAATAGGTAACTTTTACTTTAGTATATACATAACTACCTATTCTGTAAATGGTATTTATCCTCATTGTGCAATAATATATATATATACAGGACGGTCGTCTGGAAACTGATACCCGTTTGCCCAAGTAACGCTATAGAAGTTCGAATCGCATAGTGGCAGTAAGCGTTTTAGTGAGCGATCAAAATGTCAAATAAAATGAGCGTATTGCCGTTCGTGATGCGAGGGCTGTAATTCGTTATCTGAACAATAAAAATGTGCGCCCAACTGCAATTTTTTGCTAAATCAAAGACGTGTACGTTGATGTGATGGACGAATCATCTGCACGTCATTGGTGTTGAAGTTTTAATGTCGGAAGAGAAAATGTCCATCATTACGGATGATTTGTTGCAGTTACTCGACGATCTGATTAAGAAGATCGGCGTTTGACCTTGAATGACATTAATGAGAATTTTTCAAAGGTGTCTCGCACTACTATCCACGAAGTTGTGACAATTCATCTGAGGTATGGAAAACTGCTCATGCTCATAGACGAACACAAAGAGAAAGGCATGGTTTTTGATCTAAGATGGGTACTATTCAAATGAAGATGACTTTTTTCTCTTGTAGTGACAAGAGATGAAACTTGGCTTTCTCACGCTACACCTGAAACTAAGCGTCAATCTATGCAGTGGCATCATGTCGGTTACCGACTAGACCAAAAAATGCAAATGAACGATCTCGATTCCTAAATAAATGTCAACAGTGTTTTGGAATCCGTCAGGAGTTTCGCTTATTAAGTTCATGCCGCAAATGGCCAGCATAAATATGGTTGCATACTGCGGGGCACTGAAGAAACTGCAGTCGATTTAATCGTAGGCGCGAAATGCTCTTTAGCGACATCGTGTTTTTGCATTATAATGGGCGGCCTCATGTTGCCCTGAAAACGAAAAAAAAGTCCTTCAAAAATTTGGTTGGGAAATTATCGGATATTCCCTACACCGCTCACACTTGGCCCACAATGACTACCAACTCTACACTAAACTGAAAGAGTTTCTAGGATGAAAACGTTTTCAAAGCGATGAAGTACTGAAAAAAGAAGTCACAACTTTTCTTAACGGAATGGCGACAGAAATCTATGATGTTGCTATTTAAAAACTCATTACAAGATACGATAAATGTACGAATTTAATTGGAAACATGTAGAACAGTAACATACGATATGAGAGTGTAAAATAAAAAGTTTTGTAAAAATTTTTTAATTAGTTAATATTTTATTTGAAAACGGGTACCAGTTTCCGTGCATTATTATATATCTATCTACTTTATCACCGTAATATTGATTTCATTTGCTTTGCGTATAATAGTTATGATGTGTGCTATCTACGCGATCTACTTATTTATTATTAGAAATAAAAAGTTGGCCTTTAAATAAATCTTCTGCAATTTACCCTTTTAAAATAACCTTTATGTTAACGTTTCGCTGTTTAGAAAATAGATTTCTTCCAACAATTTATGTAGCAAATTGATCCCAACTGCATGTCAAGCAAAATGAAAGTACTGAATTCTGTTCTCTCCTCCTCCTCCTCCGTTAACTTCGTAAACGTTTTATTACATGCCACGATCGATTTAACATATTTAACAATATCGGCGTCAGTTTTTCCTGTTTCAAGTATTAATTTACTTCACGGCCAGAATTACACCATTAATTCTACTAAATATATCGTGCCAGCGTTTAAATTGCAGCGATAATTTTCTGGAAAATTAGAACAAATGGTAAATTGCTATGTACGTACAAGTATACTGGGGCCTCCAGTATTATTCTTTACTAAGGCATACGTAAAGTATTCTCGTCAAATTGGTAAACAATACACGTATTACCAAATATTGTATTTAGTACTGAGAAACGTGGAAATATGCTAATTAGGTATCAGTTGTAGCTAAATAAACAAGGTGTTTCAAAAAGAATATACGTATTTCGAATGCATATATTTATTAAACTTTAAGACGTACGCATATGAAACTTTACACACATATTTACGAACCTCTTAAGTTCAAACTACAAACGTTCAATATGTCCTCCATCAGCGATACGAACAATATCACATCGGTACTTAAATTCCTCCCATACTCTTTCGTCACTGATGTTATGGCAGTACGGATCCGGTTCTTCAACTCTTCCAGGTTCTGTGGGAGTGGTGATACATAAGCGTTGTCTTTAACGAAACCCCACAGGAAGAAGTCACAGGGTGTCAAATCCGGTGACAGCGGAGCCCAGCTGAGACATGCTAAGTCGCCAGCTTCTTGACGACCAATTCAACGGTTCGGTAGAGTTTCATTCAGATATTCACGCACTTGGCGACTCCTGTGAGGAGGAGCCCCGTCTTGTTGAAAAATGAAGTTGTCTTCGTGCAGCCTCGGAAGCAATCAGTTTTGTAACATGGCGAGATACTGCTGACCGTTAACCGTGTTTCCATCAAAGAATCGGGATATCGCACAAAACACATTGATTTTAGGCGAATCTCTTACATGTTCAATTGCTGCATGTGGGTTCTGTAGACCTCAAATTCGAACATTGTGTTTGTTTACCAGACTACTAACATGGAAAGTCGCTTCATCACTGAACACGATGCGTCGTGCGAAAGTGTTATCATTGTCAATAACATCATGAATCTCGTTACAAAATGCCACACGTTTCCGTTTGTTATCAGGACGCAGAACTTGTAACGACTGTAAATTGTACGGCTTCATAACCAACCGACGTCTCAAAACATGCCAAATTGTTATTGTAAGCAGTTGTAACCGACTGGCACGACAAGTTGATTTAGAAGGATTACGTTGGAAAGCAGTTTGAATTCGTGCAACATTTTCTTCAGAAACACGAGGGCGGCCAGGACTCTTTCCTTTACATACACATCCTGTATCTACAAACTGTCGATACCATTTGCGAATGTTACACCCATTCAGCGCATCAATTTGGTAGCTCAACCTGAAACGTCTTTGCACTGTAATCACGGAATTGCACTTCGCAAACTCGAGAACACAAAATGATTTCTGCTGCGGAGTAGCCATTTTAAACATATGACTGACATCTAGCGGCTATTAAATAAACTAGACTATGTATTCCTTTCTCCAATAGCCGAGCCGAGGTGCATCGATCGATAGTTTGGACAAAATAAAACTTTGTAATACGTTGATTTTTTTCGAAACACGCTGTATATTAAATCAAACAAAATATTCTTAAATCCTAATATAATTGACGATTTGAATTTAAATTCAATCTTTTAATTACGTATATAATTTTACAGGGTTTGTGATGTTCTAATAACATACATATATTAGTTATTATAAAGATTGTGTTTGTAACATTTTTTTTGTCCTTGGATACAAAAGTTTTGAAAGTGCTCCGGTTTCTCTTCATCGCCAACTGTTGAGTAAATAGAAAATATCATCAGACCAAACGGTGAGTACGATGGTTGTCATTTGTAATAAATGAAACAACTAATGGCTTATAGAGTAAAAAAAACAGACTCCTTTTTTACGATTTTGTGATTAAGTATTTGACCATTTACAGTTAACTCTGTTTCAATCGTAAAATAAGTCGTAAAAAAATCATCATTTGGAATTTTATTTGAAGGTGGTATTAAAAATATTATTTTACCCATAATTCATGGTAACTAGTAATTTAATGTTGTAGGCGGATACGTCCATTTTAACCCAAATTTTTAACAGTGTTTTTTTGATATTTCAAGTTTAATTTTCATAAATCCTGAAGATTGAACATTTTTTCATATTTCTTCAGTAATCCTAACATGGAAAATTCTGAATTTGTGGAATAAGTCAGATTTGGCAACGTTGTCATGATAAAATAGACTTTTTTATGTGTAATTTACGTAGTTTTTTAGGAATTGCCTTTTTTTAGTTGGTCTAATAGAATATGATAATACAGCTCATTAACAGTTTGATCCATTGCAAGATAATGTATGAGAATTTTGCCCTTTGATTTACCAAAGATCATAGCCATCATCTGTCCCATCCATAGGTATATTGGCATTTTTCGGAGGAAAACTATAATGATATGACTGTCGCTTGATGTTGGCATTCCATTACACCATTCGAGGTTAGTAGTGCTCATTATACTAGCTGTTATCTAGATGTCAATTAGTCGTCGTTCAAAATAACAGTAATTACATTTCTGATTATTTCTAGGGTTGTTACAGTTTGGGTTGTTCTTAGTCGCACATCACCCCCTACACTCATATCATCGCGTTCAAATTACGTAACACAGCAACAAATTGTTGCTTTTGAAGGGGATTCGTTACTTAACGAAAATGCCTATACATATAAGCAGTAATTTAAATTGTAACAATCGAAAGAGATTAGTTTAGGAATTATTTTTCTTTACATGTACACTTAATGTTTTTAATAATGTTGAGCCTAATACTAAATCTCATTTCATTCTCTCATACTATTTTCCATCACAATTATGTAACTGATATCTGTTGTGGCTCTATTGATCGCACTAAATCGAATTTATGGCAACTTGACATATGAGCATGAAAAGGAAGTATTGGATGCTAGGTTGCATTTATCAGTTCAATGTTTTATCCCTTTAAACAGACCATTGCTTAAGCGATCATTCGTGGGAGACCATTACTATGATGCAGCATAACTTTTCATTATATAATATTCATAATTTATCATAATAGAATCTTTATTTACGATTATAGTTGTAACGTTCTCATGCGCAGGGATAGTGAACGAATGATCTTTTTGTCATAGGTTTGTTTACAAACAACTGTCTTGAAGCAAATTGATTTTGGAATAAATATTAAATAACCGCTTACTGCTTTTTTTTTCCGAAAGTATAACTATAATCGTATGAACCTGTAACCATGGGCAGAGTGCCTAGTATTGGGACAGTTTGCTATGAACAATCTAGCCAGTACATAACATTCATATATCAAAGTAATTGTACAGTATGATACATACTTTTTTCTCGTCATAACCGTTATTCGATGTCCTTTATCAAGTTAGCACTTTAAAGTATTAATTCCGAACAACTTCATTAATAAACATGACGCTGCCAAACATATTTTGAGTTTATTGCCGTTTTAGGAGCCACAATGCTTTTCAAACTATTACAATTGCTAAACTCATTAAAGATGATATAAAAATGTGACAATATAGACCTTAACAATAAATCATCGCTTATTGCTTAGAATCAATATTAAAAAAACATTGTGGGTATTACGAGGGTGACCGTTTATATTTCTGGAACTGGCAACACTAATAGTGTTGCCTCCGAATTCATGATTGCATGGGGAAATTTGTCATTTTTGACAATATATTTACCTTTACAGTTTTATTATCCGGTCGCTATTTTAATTGTTGACAGTAACTTGAAAATTTTATATCAGCGAAAAAATGGAATTAACTCCCGAACATTTTCGTGCAATTATTTTTCATAACTTTCGGCGTGGATTATCTCAACAAGAATGCATCGACGAGCCGAATTCTTTATATGATGATGAAGCACCATCGAAAATGCAGTATATCGTTGGTATGTGAATTCAAGCTTAAACAGCGTTCTTTAGACGATGATTTTCGTGAAGATCGTCCCACAAATGTTGTTGTGTCGAAAAACATTAATGCAGTGCCTGAATTGATAATGCAAGACCGTCATGTGACATACTTTTTATTTAGACAAACTTAAATAATTAACAATAATTATCCTAGAATCTGGTGCTCCGCCTTTAGCACTACACCGAACATGTGACATACCGTGAGATCGAGGCATCTCTAGATATTAGTAACACTAGCGTGCATAAGATCTTGCATGAACATTTAGCCGTTAAGAAGCTATGTTCACGTTAGGTACCACAAAATTTGACAAATGCACAATAAATAAAATGGTGGTGCTTCAAAAAACATTTATAAAATCGATGAATCTTGGGTCTATACGTATGAGCTCGATAGTAAACAGCAGTTGACTGTGTGGGTATTCCAAGATAAACCAAAGCAACGGCGCCTTTAGAGAGTTGTAAAACGGTCAATTTCGAATGGTACACAACTATTTGTTTGCCAAAAGTTTTTGAGGAATTAAGGAAAACAAACCGTGAACGACAGATCTTTCTTCACCATGACAATGCGAGCTCTCACAGGTCGGTTCAAACAACTGAATATTTGACCGGGCGAAACATTGAATTGATGAGCCATCAGCCGTACAGCCTTGATCTAGCACCCTGTGATTCCTTTTTGTTCCACCACGTGAAGAATAAACTTCCTGGTCAACGGTTTTCTACGCCGGAAGAGGCAGTTGAGGCATTCAAGACTCATATTTTGGAGATACCGCCTCCACAATGACAGCAATGCTTTTCGGATTGGTTTAAACGAATGCAAAGGTGCATTGATTTTCAAGGAGAATGTTTTGAAAAGCAATAAATCTATTCGCGATAATAAAATTTTTTTTTGTTTGCTATTCTTAAAATATAAACAAAAAATATAAAGTATTGTACTGGGATTAGTGTAGTACATGTTAAAATTATTTTTTGAGTTTATTTCGAGGATACATAATAATAATAATACTTATTGTGTGTCGCGGTTTTTTTTAAGTATTTGTAGTGACATTTTTTTTCTTATTTATAATAAGACCAAATGCAATTTATTGAAATTAAGGGTATTGATGTTGTCTGAACTAATACGTAGGCATTTTATTAAATTTAAATAGGATAAATTAGGATTATAATTTTTTAAGCTACAGCAGCATGTAGTTTTGAATTATAAGAAAGCTTTCAGTATCTATCTTTTCACGTGAAATTGCACTAAAATATCTGGCGTTGCATTTCGTGCAGAATTTTCTATATAATACGTGATATGTAGTTTGATGGATGAGGTTATATACAAAAAATTTCAGCTTCGACTCGTTATTGTATAATATCATAAATCTGTTGTATATTTCAATTATGCTAAAAGGTAGGCTTGCTTTTATTACTAATTGAATTCGATGTTTAAATTTCCAGCCATTGTGGAGGTTTTTTTCTCGCTTATTATTCACTGCCAGTTGTAAAATTACATAATAAAAAGTTTCTCTATTAATGAGCATTATAATTATGTGTCTCAGGACAACTGTAAATGCATAATGTGTTATATATGTATGCACATTATATTATTCCGTTTTAAATTCTTGTAAAAGCCAAATATGTAAAACTTGAGCTTTGTATAACTGTTTATAAGACGTTTTATAGCCAGACATGTTTGAGGATAATGTATTCCAAACAGGTCCTACCTTCAACTTTTGAATATTCATTAGAGATAATGATGAAAAATTTGACGACGACCACCAAGTACGAATCCAAGTTAACCAGCTCCAGAAATTATTGCAATTACAGTACGCTATGCATAAAATTTCTTCAATAATAAGTCACTGTCCCTAGATGAAAGTAAAAATTACTCTTAATTAAGTTTTTATTTTAGTACGGGTACGTTAGATGGATGTTTGAAGTGAGGGTTGATTATGATTTTAGTTTTTATCAATCACATAATAGAAAACGTATTCATAAAGATTTTCATTAGAATTTAAAATTCCCAATAAGAATGAAATAAAATACTAAGGAATAAGAAAGGAATGTTAAGGAATAGTAATAAAACACTTTGCGTTTCACAACATATTATATATTTACTGCAACTGTAATAATTTCGTCTATTATGACATTATCGAGCAAGTACAATACAGTCTTCTTTATATAAGAAAATGAAAAGCATTAATTAAATCCGATTACGGGGAAGGGGTAGAAGAAAAATATACATACAAGGTTATTTATCGACAAAAGACCTTTCTTGGAAATATCTATAAATATAGATAAGAGCAAAATATTAAGAACTAATGAAATTATTAAAATAAGTGATTAAAAAAGAAATAATGAGTGCTAAGAATTAAAATAAAGTTAAAAGAGATGAATTGTTTAAATCTAATTGATCGTTAAGGAGGGTAACAGAATTGAGTTTATTACAATTATTTATCTTCATACATTACAAGAAATTTAGATTCCGACTTGTGTTGCATATGTGAAGGATTTCCAGTTTAAAATCTCTATGTATATTATGGTTCGTTTCTATTAGATGTTTGTTGAAGTTAGAATCCTTTCTTTAGTATTTTAGGCTTCGTAGATGTTATTCTGTTATAATTTAAAATGTTCTCTATGATTTATTATATTCTGGGTATTGAAATTTAAAAACACCGCATTCCTCCATAGGATCAATTTTATCTTTTGCCTTAAATAATATTTTGCCTAAATTAATATCTATTTTAAAAACTGTATTGCTACTCAGACATTTATTGAGGAATATTGCTACTTTTTCGGATTGAGTCCAAAAATAAGGTACTATTTTGAAAGTTTTTTCGGCTTTATTATTAATGTGAAGATAAATTAGGTTAAGATTGTATTTACGTTCTTTTTTATTGACTGAACTATTAATGTTTCTAAGAAATTATAATTTTAATGATATTCGAACTCATAATTTCTGAGATAGAGGATACGAATTCACGAATATAGTAGAATCTGTGTATGTGGGTTTCCTGTATATTTTAAGAATAAAATTATTACTGTTTTCCGTTATAGCACGATCTAGAACGTTAATGAATTTTAGAATTTCTACTTCAGTGGTAAACTTTATTGATACACGGAATTTAAAAAGTTTAGAATATGACTTGAGTCGCCTATGAGTACCGATCAACCCCACTATTATGTCATTCACGTATTTAAACCAAAATGGAATGTGTTTATTTGATAATAATATAATGGTTTAAAGTAGTATTTTCTAATGCATCCATACCATACGTAATATATATATATATAATATTCTTTTCAAAAGGTATAGATATGCTTTATTCCTCACGTTTGCTTGCGTCACAATATTATGAAAAAGAAACTTTGCTGTATGTAAGTTATAGAAATGAAATAAATAAATGTACTTACTTTGATATATTTGAAATTTCAAAATTTACTCTATAATAAATGTAATATATATATATATGTATATATATATATATATATATATATATACATTTATTATATATATATTTTGAAATTTATATAATAAATGTATATATATATATATATATATATATATATATATATATATATATATATATATATATATATATATTACATTTATTATAGAGTAAATTTTGAAATTTCAAATATATCAAAGTAAGTACATTTATTTATTTCATTTCTATAACTTACATACAGCAAAGTTTCTTTTTCATAATATTGTGACGCAAGCAAACGTGAGGAATAAAGCATATCTATACCTTTTGAAAAGAATATTATATATATATATATATATATTACGTATAGTATGGATGCATTAGAAAATACTACTTTAAACCATTATATGAAATTTCAAAATTTACTCTATAATAAATGTAATATATATATATATATATTACATTTATTATAGAGTAAATTTTGAAATTTCAAATATATCAATATATATATATATATATATATATGTATTATCAATCAATCAATACTTACTTGTATTCAGTTATACGCTTCACGTATCATGTACTTAAATATTTGTAATACATCATTGACATACAAGCTTGTATATTTCTCACTGTTTTTAAAATTAATTACTGTTCTGGATGTTGACCACTTTTATTCACTGGCACATTATTATGAATTTAAATTATTTATGTATGGTATTACATTATATACATACGACTTTTACAATTTCAAATTTATGTTTACGTCTAAGTTATTTTTCAGATACTTTCAGCATGTTCATTAGATAGCTGCTATACGTCCAATGGCTACATTTTCAGCATTAGTGCAATATATCCTTAAGACAAAACTAAACGATAGACAATGTTCTCGTGACAACTGACTAGATACGACAAAAGACGAAAAATTAGTTATTTGGAAAATTATCTGGAAATTAATTTAGGAATTATCTCTTTTTAAATAATAAATTGAATACCATATTTAGTTTCTTCGTATTTAGTTAGGTGCATAAGTTTCTCATTTTAAATCAATCAAACAAGGATGTATAACATTTTTTAGGCTCGTGGATTCTATGTGTTTACATACATGCGGGTATAATATGAAAAAGAATCTCAACAATAATATTCAATTAATCAATTAAGGTTAATATAATCAATTTCCACAATAATAATCGTATTCTGTATACGCATTTCGACAACTAAATTGTCATCATTAGCAGATAATTAATCACAGTTTCACACCTGGAACCACGGGCAAATCGGCCCAGAGACAAAGTCCGTACTAAACTTACACAATCGAAAACCAAACATCTACTTGTGTGAATTGTATGCATTAGTTGTTTATTTCGAAAATTGCCCAGTCACCCTTTTTTCAATCCCTTCCGTACTTATAGGAAATACCAGGTAATGGCCGTTGCTGTATTAATGCCATAATACTGAAAAATCTTAAGGCTGCCTAATAATTGTGTTATCGAATGTATTTTCGCAAAACAGAATTCCTTAGAAATGCGAGAGTAGCCGTTTATATTTCGGGAATAGCAAACAAAAAAAAATTTTTATTATGGAAAATAGTTTTATTGCTTTTCAAAGTATTCTCCTTGAAAATCAATAGACTTTTGCATTGCTGCCACTGTGAAGGCGGTATCTCCAAAATATGAGCTTTAAATGTCTCAACTGCCTCTTCCGGCGTAGAAAACCGTTGATCACGAAGTTTATTCTTCACGTGTGCGAACAAAAAGAAATCACAGGGTGCTTGATGGCTCATCAATTCAATGTTTTGCTTGGTAAAATATTCAATCCTTTCAATCGACCTGTGAGAGCTCGCATTGTCATGGTGGAGAATGATCTGTCGTTTTCGCTTTGTTTTCCTTATTTCTTCTAAAATTATTGACAAACAAATAGTTGTGTGCCATTCGGAATTGACCGTTCTACAACTCTCTGAAGGCACGGTGGCAACGTGACCGATTTTTCTGAAAAAACAGGTGACCATTTGTTTTGATGTGCTTCGAGCGAGAACAACTCTTTTACTCATCTTGGAGCACCCACACAGTCGACAGCTGTTTACTATCGGCCTCATACGTATAGATCCAAGATTTAACACCTGCAACGACTTTATAAATGTTCTTTGAAGCACCGCCATTGTATTTTTTGGGTATTTCTTGACACCAATCGACATAAGTCCTTTTTTTGAGCGGTTGTCAAATTATGTGGTACCCAACGTGAACATAACTTCTTAACGGCTAAATGTATATGCAGGATCTTATGCACGCTGATGTTATTAACATACATACATATAGGTGCTTCGATCTCACGGTATGTCGCATGACTGTCTTGCATTATCAATTCAGACACTGCATTAATGTTTTCCGACACAACATTTGTGGGACGACCATCACGAAATTCATTGTCCAAAGAACGCCGTTCGAAGTTTGAATTCACTATACCAACGATATACTGTAGTTTTCGATGGTGCTTCATCACCATATAAAGAATTCAACTCGTCGATGTTGTCGAGATAATTCACGCCGAAAGTTTTGAAAAATAATTGCACGAAAATGTTCGGGACTTAATTCCATTTTTTCGCTGACAAAAAATTTTCAAGTTACTGTCACCAATAGAAATAGCGACCGGATAATAAAACTGTCACGGAAAATATATTGTCAAAAATGATAAACTTTACGATGCAATCATCAGATCGAGGACAACATTAACAGTGTTACCAGTTCCCGAAATATAAACTGCTACCCTCATATCGTTTTAAAACGTTATTAATGTTAACATTAATGTCGTTAAATTAAACTTTTCTATAAAAGAGTTCATGGTATCATACATAACTTTTTTAAGGTCTATTGTAATTAGTTCTATAGAACAGTTACCAATTTTGTATGTGTGTAGGAAATGTACACAACTGAGAAAAATAGCCAAAGAATATAAAAGAAAAAATATAATAAGATTATTTGCATACGCATCGAGTTTGTTTATTTCAGAATATTTAGAAGCGATAAATAATTTCGATTGTTTTAAAACTGATGTACGCATACATATCTCGATGACGTAAACATAATATGGGTTTTTATAGTGGACAGTCAATTCATTTTCAACACTTGAAATTTAAGTTCTAATATTTTAGCATTTCTGACAAATTTGATATATAATTTTAATTTATGCTACTAAAATATACCATAACGTAGTCGTAAACATACATTTCATATTATTTTTACTGACTCTGTGTACGTTATTTTCGTTTCATCTAATGGCGTCGGTGAACTTCGAATCACGTTTGATATTTTCAAACTTTATGTCTTTAACCTATAGTTCACCGGTATTACATATCAATTTCAAGAAAAAAAAAACAATCTCCTTCTAAAAAGGAAAAATTGCTTTAATTTGTATTCGTTTGTTATATATTACGTACAATTTTCATAATTTAATAGAATATATAGTTAATGTCTTATTTCCTTTAAATGTAGTTCATATATATCTGTATATATAGTATATATATATATATATATATATATATATATATATACTAATACATATATATGTATATATGTACATATATATATATATATATGTATATACATGCGTATATATGTATGTTTATGTGAAATTCGATGTACATACCCCGGGATTCTATCGGGGAGACACAACCATTCAGCTCTAGTGAATATTGCACCTTCCATCGAATTCGTCATTTGTACACGATCAATAGGAGAGCGTAAAACTATGAAATATTATATTTATAAAAAGGACAGATAATAAACTGGAATTACCATGACCATTCAATGTCTGCTTTTCGAAATCGTTTTGAAATTCGACCTGTGCCTTGTTTAAATAGTTTTTTATCGCAGTCGATGCGAATAAACTTAAAAAAATACTGTTGTTTCATCTTTACTACAAAAGAAGCCTGAATATAATAATAACGGGGAGCGCGACATAATAGATGATATGTGTTACTGCTAAAAATAATCATGCCCAAACGGCATTACAAACAGGACAACACTTAAATATATCACGTGCAATTTTTGAAAGACTTAAAAGAAATAGATGTCGCTACTATCGCATTCAGAAATAAAAAATGCATCGTGTACGTAATATAGAAATTTTTTGAAAAAATTTTTTTTAAAGTTCTTAAAATTCCTTCTGTACGGCTATCCCTAGTACACTCATTCATGAATTATAGCTTATGCGCTTGTAACAGTTCTCTGAGGGCGTTTTGTTCATTGTTAAATGTTAAAGGTTTTAATTATTTATAAATTTATCTTAATAGGAAGAACAAACTCCTCTTTCCACCTGTTGCTAATGTTTTGTTTTTTATTTAAATAACTTCATCCCAAACGACAAGATCAAAAGGCACACAGATTCTTTTATGTTACCTTTGCCGCTGTGAATAGCTTTGGGTTTTTACTAATTTCAAAAAACTTACAATAGCTCTAATGAAGTTATTTAAATAGATAACTAAATGTTAGCAATTGGTGGAAACAGAAATTCGTTTTAATTGTTGTTCTAATTATCGACTACATTACTACTTACACATTATCTCGAGAGCACTACAAGCAAGTTCACACAATGTATATAAGTATATACATATATATATATATATATATATATATATATATATATATATATATTACATCTAAAGGAAAGAAGATATTTTCTATATACATATTTTGAAATTTTGTATGTAATATATAACAAATGAATCCAAATAAAAGCAATTTTTCCAAATCAATAATTTCTGTAGGCTTATTAATATACAAATTTTATTTATGCAAAAACTGTAAATAATTATACAATTTTAGGTATATTATTGTATTACATTACATCATTCTGAACTCGTTAAAAAATGTGTTATGTATTATGGTTTACACCAAGTTTTTTTAATTGGTTCTGTTAGGTAACCATTCATATCCCGTATTCGCTAAAATTTGGTTGTGTATAAAATTATTCTGTTTGTGATAACGAGCAACGTGGGCGTTTCAGTACAAATGGTCTTTTCGCTTCGCTTGTTTACTTTGTTATGGAGAACTTTTCATTTATTCCTTTTTCCTTTTTAGGATGACATTGTTTTTATTTTTGACATTGATATGTAATACCGGCAAACTATAGGTTAAATAAAATTCAATACATATAGCGTTTGAAAAAATCAAACCCAATTCGAAATTTTATCGACACCATTAGATGAAATGAAAGTAAAATACACACTCAGCAAAAATAATATGAAATATATTTTTATGACTGCATTATATTTTAGGAGCAATCACGAAAATTATATATTAAGTCTGTCAGAAATGCTAAAATATTGAAACTTAAAATATAAGTGCTGAAAATAAATTGACTATGCGCCATAAAAACCCACATTATGTTAACGTCATTGAGATATGTACATATGTATGTAGTTACATATATCATGGTTTTAGAAAAATCAAAATTATTTGTCACTTCTAAATATTTTGAAATAAACAAACTCGATACATATCTAAAGAATTTTTTTATATTCTTCTTCTTATATTCCCTTGATATTTTTTCTCAGTTGCGCACATTTCCTACATGAAATACAGAACTTGGAAACTATTCCATAATATTAATTACAATTGATCGTAAAAAAATTAAGTATGATCTCAAGAACTGATTTATAGAAAAGTTTAATTTAACATTACTGTCAATATTCGTATGTCTTGAAACGACATTTCACAGAAATTCTATTTTGGGAAAATTTTTGAATAGTATAGTATTAATACAATAACGGTCATTACCTGGCATTTCCTAGAAATACGAAAGGGATTGAAAGATGGGTGATTGAGAAAATTTTCGAAATAAGCATCTAATACATAAAATTCGAAAAAAATTAATCTTTCAACACCTGCCGTTATTTAATGTAACAATAATAATCTCATGTTATTTTCCCCCATCTCATATCATTTCCGTTTAGTAGAGCAAGATAGAAAACAAATAAAACTTGAAGCTTTTGTTTATAAGATTCTTGATTTCAGTAGTGGAAAAATTATGCGTTACTGTATGCAAGTTCAATAAAGAGAGAAAATTCTGTGACAGCTTTAACTACTGCTTATTTACTGCGCTGGTCAAATTTTGATCGAAGCGAAACATTTGTTGGTTAATTTATTTTCTTTAATTTTTTTTTCGTTTCGATTTATTATTTTTCCTTTATATCATACAAATAATTTAAAATAATTATATCTAATAATAATTATAATGCGTTACGAAATTTGATCAAGACGTATTGATTTAATTCATATGGCAAAAATCGATTAAACACTCGAGAATTATTACATTTAGTTCAAAAGAATTTTCTCAAGTGGCAACAAGCAAAAAAAAATAAATGTTCTCGGCTTTCTGTACAAGCGATAATAAAACGTTAAGGTTAAATATGGAATATAAGATCAAGATCGGGAAAGCTCCGAAACGCAAAACAACTTTTAGAAAAAAATCGTTGATTATAGCGTCAATCATTAGTCTTATGAGCCTTATGAGTTACATCGCGAATACGACGTGTCAATTTCATTCAGTCAGTAGACGGTTTAGGAAAGCTGGACTATTATCACTAACAGCCAGGAAATGACTTTTTGTCTCAGACTAGAAAAGCGACTATAATAGGTAAAAAATACCAATCATCGACAGAAGCGGATTGTTCTGACGATGGGTGAAACATTGACGTGGACCTTACTACGATATACGTAGTATTAAACATTATGCAATTAGAATATCAAAACGGTCAAAAATCATTTAAAAAGTAATAATAATTGTTAATACTAATTTCGATATAATTTCTCTAAATTTTTGTATACTAGTGTATGTGTACATAGGAAACCTGACGAAGAATATATCAGATTGTATAGTTTCTACCACAAAATATGGTGGAGGTAGCGTTATGATTTGGGGTTGTATAGCGTCAGTTGGTGTTAGTGTACACTGATGGAATGAATTTTAACACTTATACTTACAGTTGAATTTGATGGAGCCTGTGGTTGATTGACTTGATCAATAAGGTTGATATATAACCCCTTTGCTGATGATGACAACTTGGTTGTCGAAATGCGTATACAGAATTTACAAAAGTTAATGTGGAAAGGGGTTATATATCAACCTTATTGATCAACTTATACTTACCACCACGCTAGCAATTCTCAAAATATATAGGTGCTAGATCGAAGCTTATACTAAATTATAGCAAGCATACTTAAATATAGGGAGGTTTAGAGTCAATTTTTATATTTCGTAATGTATGTAGTTTTTACTTCTACGCTCAACTATCATATGTTACCATACTCTTAATAGTACATACTTCAAGTAATTCGTAGTAATTTTGGAACCTTGTGCATTTAAAATGTTCTCAAATCTTATGATGACCTCGCGAACCGTCTAACGCATCACACAAAGGGTAGCAAATTTAGTCAATTATCTGCTGCTCTAACACCATAAAATCGTTTCAACAAATTTCAGTAAATTATTTGTTCTGGTACCTCAAAATCATGTTAAAGATAATTGATAATACAACAAATGGAATTGTATTAGCATTACGTATTGAAAGTAACAATAGTTATTACTTTTTCCATATTCTGTAAATTTTTATAAACGTCATCATTAACTATAAAATCTTATTTCGTTTTGCCGTTTATACTTCAAGTTCCTTTAAGATTTACTATTAGAGTGATTCTCTGATATCGTCGTTTTTTTCCTAAATACATCCCTTTTCTCAAAAATAACTAGAATGGTTAAAAAAAGAAACTAAAATTCTTACAAAAATTATTTTATTTGCTCGAAATATTCAGCAAATGTGTTGTTAACATTTGAATGTTTCCAATAGATGCATAACAACTTTCTTTCATCGCCAAGTGTAGCTTCGAGGATAACGAACTCGTGTGACGAAAAATGCTTTTTGGTTAAAAGTACGTGACAATTGATGAACCAGACGATACGTTACAAGAGTATAGAGTGTGTCGTTGATGTAGAACGTACATTTCAGAATTATGTTATTTATGTGTATATTCCATAAACTCGTAGAAATTATTACGCTAAGCTTTGCTTATAATGCATGTAATGTTAATGCTTTTTATCATCTATGTATATTATATGTAATTGATCGTCCTTGCTTGTTGTCTCCGCTAAATTTCTATGTACTTCAATTGTCTGCTAGACACTGTGACGTTTATTATGGACATTCTGAGGACCAATGCATTAATGTAGGCACCGTTATGGCCTATTGCGTAGGAATTTTGAAATGTCATGATTTGTTCTTTGGCAGATTACGTGCACAAGACATGATTTATTTTGCTTCGTATATTTATCTATTATTCAATTACGTTAATATCCACTAGATTTTTTTAAATTATATTTTATTCATAAATGTATTATTTTGCACATATAGTACATAAAGTATACAGTGTGATTTAACATGATTGAGGATAGTATGAATTTTCCGTCAGTGTTTAGTGTTTTTGTCATCTTGATGATGCCTATTATGGCTAATTATTTAATACCCTTTGTGAAATACCAACATCAATTCTCTAACATTTGCTTAATATTTATTTTATGTTAATATTTGGCTTTAGTATGCTTCGGCGGTTCTGTTCTTATGTCTTTTATAACTTAGTAAGAACATATCAGAGATAAATATAGGAACACAATTCAAATTTGAAAATAAACGCATTTTCTAGAGCAATTCTAGGAGAATTATTTTTTAAATAATATTCGTTCTTTAATAAGAAGAGAATTACTGTAAACATCATCAAAATACATTTACGTCCACATTCTACATATCATATTTTTATCTACTTTTCTACATAATTTCAATTTTTGTTTAAACATTTATCATACCGTTCAAGAAGTTTTCGAATTCCGGCATCAAATAAATCTGCCGTCTGTGAAGAAGCAAAATCCTTGACTGCAATTTTCACTTCTTCGTCGTCGTTGAATGGTTCACCATCAAAAAACACTCCTTTAAGTGCCGAAACAAGAGAAAATCATTGGAAGCGAAGTCTGGTCCAGTTGTTCCCATCTAAAAGACCTGATTTGATTAGTCCTTGTGTTCGTGCAGAAACATGTAGCCTTACATTGTCATGAAGCAACATCACACTGGAAGACAGTAGGCTGGTAGACAGTAGGTGATATGCCGGAGTTTTCTCAAGATCGCACAATACGCATCAGAGAATTGACTGTTGTGTCTTCGCTATAAATTCATTAAAATAATCGCTTTCCTGACCCAAAAGACAGTTGCCGTGATCTTCCGTGCTGAGATTGTCTGTTTGGCTTTAATTCTGGTTGGCGACGATATGTGATGCTATTTTATTGACTATCGTTTGGATTCAGGAGTCATGCGAATTACTCAAGTCTCATCTTCAGTAACGATACGGTTCAAAAATTCATCCCCTTGTTGATGGTATCGAGTGAAAAGATTAAAGCACAGTCCAATCTTTTCGTTTTGTGATCGTTGGAAAGCAGACTAAGAACCTGCCGACAACACAATTTTATACTTCAGGATTTCCGAAATAATGGTGTTCAAAACTGATTTGAAATTTGTGGAAAATCAATTGATAACTTTGGAGTCGTGATTCGTCGGTTTTCTCGAATTTTGTTGTCCACATTACGAATCAAAACTTCAAAAATTGAAGAAGGTCGGCTTGGGTGTTGCCCATCATGCACATTAACCCGCCTGTCCTTGAACATTCTCACACCCTTCGAAACTTTACTACCGCTCATTGCATTATCACCGTACGCTTCATAAATCTGACAGCGAATTTTTGCTGCTGCCCAGTTTCTTGAACTTAAGTATCGAATTACAGATTGTATTTCAGAGTCAACGGGCGAATCAACTTTCTTAAACGTTGTAAACTTCAGCTCAGCGCACAGACAGACGATCGGATACAAATGGCGTCTAAACGCGAGCAAAGCATACCGCGGTTCAGGTTCAATGGTATCATCTGTTGGGATACATACATGCTCAGAATTACAAAACCTTGGGAATTACACCCAATAAAAATTGGAGATTGTATAATTGATCAATGATATTGTTAATACTGGATGGTATTGTATACAAATATTAGATATCTTGAAACGTTTGCAAGAATTTTTTGGCGAAAAGTTAATTAGTGCAGAGTGTTGACTACTTGTAAAGATTTTCGAAAATCGATTGTATAATTCAGAATAGTTAAAAACAGGCATTGTGGAGGTTATAAACAATATAAATCAGTATTCTTGTTACAATACTGTGCTTACACATTTTTTCTACTGAAGTGACAACTTAGCTATCGGAAGACGTTTTTTTGAATACAAACGTGGTGGTTTTTATTTATTTCTGATTATTCACTTAGCCACAGTCTCGAACGAAGTTTGTGTTCAACGAAATTTTTCAAAAAAACATATAATTACCTTCTTTTCTCCAAGAGTATTAGAAAACATAAAAGAATTTTACCGAACCTATATGCATAGATATATCTAGTTACCTGCACTTAATTTGATGTGGCGAATGGATAAATTTGATTATGTAAATATTACACAAGTAGATATTTTTAAAAAGTTACTAAAGATGTATAAGCATTTGGTCATTGGATAGCCTCAATTATTTGGTATACTGTTGCATTTAAAGCAAATGCATTTAACAAGGTTAGACGAACATCTTCAACAACTTTTTCAACTGTATTAGGTGCTATGATACAGCAAATAAAGCTGTCTCATACCAGGTTTTTTACGATAAAACCACATTTTTAATTAAGTTATCCAATTAAAATTACTTTTACTTTCACTAACATAATTTGTTTGATAAAGCTTTGACAAAATTGTTTTCTCGAGTGGAGAAAGAAAAGACAATTTAAGGACTTTCTGACGTTAAAAAATATTATCCCGAAGATACGCTGATGATCTCTCAATCACAGACCGCGCTCTCGTCTCCTAACTCAATCCTCGTTTATTGCGATTTCATCAGACGGGGCATGCTGATGAGATGTTTAATAAGCGGCACTCGCAATCCATCTTATTGACTGAGAGATGCCACGACAGAGGTATGGGGAAGTTCCGTAAGTCGGGAGAAATATTTATGCCTTTCGCAGCTTCTGAATTGGTGTCATTTATTTTAAAACTTTCTTGTTGGCTCTCAATATTTTCCTACAGACAGAAATCAATTTCGTTTTTATTGGATGTACGTGCTCTTGTAAAACAAACCAAGAAAAGATGTTGGTGTTTGACTTCCGTCTTGTTTTTTGATGTACCGTAATAAATTAAAAGCGAAGCGGCGTATTGTTGGACTGTTAAATTGAAATTTATTGAAAACTGACAATTTTAACTGTTTTCAGACAAACCCTTCGACTTTTATGTAAACCTCTTTATTAAATCGGAAATGAAGTAACTTCGTAAATTAATTGTTACTACCTTTGTGCTTTCTATTCATTTAAAGTAAACATCATTTATTTTAGTAAAATACATAAATCCCGGACAAGACCTGATATAATTCTGTTTTTGTTTTGGAGCACATTAATTGAAACATATACACAACAAAAATATTTTAAAATAAATAGTAAATGAAAATATATCAAAAAATTAATGCCTGTAGAGAAGTTGAATTTGATGGAGCCTGTGGTTAATTAACTTAATCACTAAGGTTGATATATAACCCCTTTCCACATTAACCTTCGTAATTCTGTATACGGATTTCGACAACTAAGTTGTCATCATCACCAGACAATTGCAAAGTGTCGCACCATTTTCCATGAATTTGGGTCAGGTATGTCGATGATATTTTCGCAATTTTCAATACACAGAAATGCAACTTGGATGATTTCGTCAAACAGTTAAATTCAAAATTTCCGACAATTAAATTTACAGTAGAAAAAGAAAACAATGACAAGTTGCCTTTTTTGGATACCTTAGTTATTAGGAATAATCTCAAAATAGAAACTGATATTTTCCGAAAAGAAACCAAATTCAATAGATTCATCACGCCGGATTCAAATCATAACATGCAACAAAAGATGGCTTCATTCAACTTTCTTATTAATCGTTTGATTAATTTCCCACTAACAAATGTAAGATATGAAAGGGAATTGAACGTCATTAAGAATATAGTGAGATACAATGGTTTTGATTCGGGAATAATCAATGGATTAATTAGAAATGCTAACATAAGAAAAACAATCCGTGACACCACATGTCTATCACCACAGAGCAATCGGGAAAAGCAGTTTGTTTGTTTACCTTATCATCGTATGACAAAAAATCTAAATAGTATTTTTAAAGAGCGCGGTTTTCAAGTTTATTTTCGCTCCAATAATTCAATTAAAACGTTTTTAGGAAATTCAAAAGACAAAATCGAAGAAAATAAAAAGTCGGGAATCTACTAAATTGAATGTTTAGATTGCAGTAAACAATACATCGGCCAAACTAAATGATCGATCGAAACCCGGTATAAAGAACACCTTTCGCACATAAAATTCAACCGACCAGAAAGATCGGGTATAGCAAGGCATGTATTAGAAAATAGCCACAGTGTTAATATGGATTGTTTACATTTGATAAAGAACGTGTATAATTATCGAGAATTAGACACGTATGAAAGCATGCACATCTTAAAGAATATAAGCCATGTGGTGAATAACAATGACACCGAACCTTTACAGTCGACCCTTTTCTGTCTGCTTAATGTCAGAGAAGGAGGAACACTATAATAAATCACCTGCAGGCACTTATCGGTCGTGACCGTGTTTCCCTTTTTTCAATGTCTTTCATCCTAGTTTAAGTAAACTAATTTTTAAAAATCTTGTGAAACAAATACACAGTGTACATCTTGGTTCTTAGCGGTACAGATCGCGTACGGAGTTTGTTTTCGTACAGGTGTTTTTCGCCGTATTTTACCAGGTGCGACACTTTGCAATTGTCTGCTGATGATGACAACTTAGTTGTCGAAATGCGTATACAGAATTACAAAAGTTAATGTGGAAAGGGGTTATATATCAATCTTAGTGATTAAGCCTGTAGAGAAATTTAAAATGATCTTCATTAAAAATATATTTAAATGGTATAATGAAATCAGCCAATATATGTGGTTTAAAGCTAAGTAATTTCTTATTGTAAGGTGAATGCGAATATTAATTACATTTAAGTCATCTGTTATATTTCGTGATTTTACTAAAGATTATAAACGTCACTCATTTCCAAAACTTTTCGGATAATTTTTTAGTAATCTGAATTAATAAATCTTCAATATTTCAAGTACATTATCTTTCACCTACGCTTTCTGTTCTAAAATATAAATTGTTCTAGTCCTGCTTCAGCGCAGAAATTTTCAATAAATTTCTGGGATTATAATTAACGATGGAATGTCATCGTAGAGCGCTTAATTATATACTTCTTTATAATTACAAATTATTGTTACTTTTATAGATATTATATACATATATAATTATTGGCATCAAAACCTGACTGTTGGTTAAAACTATTGGATCTGTTTTCATAATGTGATTTATGGTGTATTAAGAGACTCGAAATTGTTCTACCTAGTGGTCTAACTGGTAAAGCAGCCGTCTAGCAAACGGTAGATACAGGTTCGACTTCTGTTCCAGCGTAGAAATTTTTAATTAATTTCTGTAATCGTAATCAACGATGGCATAGTAGAAAATATTAATTTTCATTAATTCTCTATTGTAAAGCGCTTAATTATAAATTTATGTACGATTTGTGGCATCGAAACCTGACTGCTGGTGACAACTATTAGATCTGTTTTCATAATGTGATTTATGGCGTATTAAGAGACCCGAAACTGTACTGCCTGGTGGCTTAATTGATACGGCAGTCGTACAAAGAGCAGATACAGGTTAGAATCCTGCTCCAGCGCAGACATTTTTAAGTAGTTTTTGTGACTGTAATCGACAACAGCATTGCAGAAAATATTAACTTTTCTTTCATTTTTCAAAAATTGAAATATGTGCGCATCTTTTTCTTTTGACTTTTAGAAGAAAACATCTCAAACGGAATACAATTCGGATAAATAACAACGCATCAACGCAATAGTCTTCCAATTCTTTCAGCAAATCTTTAATTATAATACCAGTTTCAGTGCAGTAGTTCAGCCCTGAAGATGTCCCATACAAATGGGTACGAAACGTCGGCAGATATACTAGTGACGCGGTTCCAGCCCGGAAACCCAGAAGCAGATAACTTTAATTTACGAAATTTGTGCTTTTCTATTTATTATTAAATGCTTAAAATCAACTTGACATAACTTTGATAGATTCTATAAATTTCATGAAGTCTTTATTTTAAACACAAAAACAGTGCTAGATTTATAACTGTGTAAACTAAAAAATTTCTACAAATTACTTTATTGTTAACCAGAAAAACCTCTTTATGTTAAGCTGTCTTCATAAATTTTCTAATATTAAATTAATTTTTATCGTGCGCTTTCTTAGTTATAATCTGTAGAATAAGTAAATTTTTTTCCTGTTCACTGTTAAATATAATACTACCTTCTAAGGTGGATCCGTATACAGCTAATATGAAGAGCTTACATCTGCGAGGATGCTAAAGGTTTCCCTTTCGAAGGTAATCCTTATATTTAGCCATAACTAAAAGGGCAGCTTTACTTCTTTCATAGATTGTTAATATTCAGTACCGCGCAATAATATTACGGCCACCACATCAATTTAACATTTTGTTTTATTTCTATAAGAAGTAAAACAAAATAACGACTTGATTAATATTAAAATATGAAGTTTTAATATATATTTTTAAATAATATGAATTAATATTTTATTAAGCCACCCTTTGCTTTGATCGCGGCGGAAATTCTTCTTGGTATGCTTCTGATACATGATACAGCCTCAAATCCAAATTATTGCGCCAAGTGTCTTCAATATTTTATTTTAAAACAGCTAGGGTTGAATTGTGAGTGGAACAATTCATTTTAAACTATTCCATACATTTTCGGTTGAGTTTAAGTCAAGAGAGTGCAAGATCTGCAAGTTGCTGTCAGAAAACAAATCTTTTATTGATTTTGCTCTGTAGCATAGTACATCATCTTGCATAAATTTGTATACATCTCCGAAATTTAGAGAATCAATGTATATAGTATTTATTTCATTACGGATTTGTACTGTACCTAGCTTATTGCACTCCAGCGCTATAGCTTCATCGTGTGGCTTTTTAAGAAAACGGAAATTTTCCATTACCGCTTCTTAGCGCGATTATTAATTCATTTCTTAAGGTTACTAATAATATGTAAAATTCTATGAACATAAATCAACTCATGAGGCATACGTTTTTACAATCCTTAACTGTGAGGTTTTTATGTTGTTTCGATCATTGTAATTTTATTTTCTTTATCCTGTGGCGCCATCTTGTTTTTTCCGTTGACTGATGACTATAAATTTTCTTCTCGTATAATCGAGATTACAAAGTTCGTCTGGGCATTTTAATGTTGTCTTCTTCTAAGATACGTAGCACCTCTCTAATAGGTCGCTGTCGATTCTCTAATGATCGTTGAACAATTAATCTGTCCTCACGATCTGTTGTCTTTCTCTTTTTTTCACAATGAATGCGACCGCTTAAAGTGATGATATGTTCCATGCTATTAACTTTGCCAACCTATCCATTATTTAACGAGAAAGACGTTCTCGTCTTGCTATTTCTCGCTGAGAGTAATTTCCAGTTCTTAATAAAGTATCTGTTGCCTTTTTTGCGAATAAGTCTTTGAGTTTCCCTATTATTCAAAAGTCGCTACCTTTCACATATTTTAAAATATTTTAGCAACAGGAAATATGATATTCTCTCTACTTACTAAATATCTCTAAATATTCCTAAGAAATGTGGCACTATAATTTAAATATATATATAATTTAAATACATGGACTGTTTTTCAGGAAAATAACTCAATAATGAACTTGGTCTACAAAGATTAAAAGATATTTATAATCATAATTGTCACACACAATGTAGTTTTTCATTATGGATGTGTATTTCTATAAGTTACGATCTCTTGCTGAAATTTCTAATCGTGCAAATATAATTTTTTTCATAGAAGTAAAACTACATTATTATAGAAGCTTTTATAAAGTTATATTGCTTTAAATATAATATTCTTACAAAATTAGGAATTTAACGTAATTTTTATATAAAACATTATATATATATGTATATATATATATATATATATATATATATATATATATATATATATACCATATATATATATATATAATGTTTTTAGTGTGCCTATATATACTTATTTATTCAAACCAATGCATGTATTTCATTGAATGCAAATAGACATTTTCAAAATTGTCGACTATAAATAGCATAGTCTATTTAACGATAGGGACAAAGTAATACGAATGAAACGTTTGAAACATAAATGACCCTCTGAAGTTAATATTCAATCAGAGAAGCCATCAGTGCGTATAGACCCGCAGGCGTTCAATTATTTATTAATTTTCTCTCTTCTGGACCGTTGAAGCCTCGCAGCTCCAGAATTATTTTAAAACTTTTAACTTTCGATATTTTGTACTTCCTTAATGAAGCGTAATTTTAAGTGAATTATAGAATCGTTATATATATATATATATATATATATATATATATATAATACAATCCTATACAATATATATATATATATGTATACATATGTAATAAAAAATATATAATAAAATTTTTATTAATTTCTTTGGTACAGGTTTATTAACATTTATTCAATTACTACACATATGATAATATTCTCTAATCTAATTTTAAATCATGACCATAATAAAGTGGAAAGGTAGATGAGGCAGAATTTTCCTATTTATCGATTTTGAAATTATTGTTACTTTTATAGATATTAGAATTTGTTAGCTAAACAATCAGGAAAACTAATGAAAAGTATCTATGCTTTTGAATAAGAAAGGGAAGACTTGAAATTCCTAAACAATCATAAGGCAATCATTTGAAGTTTCGTTTCACAAAACTTCGTTATCTCCTTCGCTTTGATTACTTGATTGATCTCTACCTTGAACATAATTGCTGGTGAATATGTTGAGGCCATTCCATTTTAGTAAAATCATATATTTGTCCAAACTGCACCAATATATTTTATAGATTTTTTTCAAAGTATAGATTCTTTTAATAGTAAATCCTCTATTTAGCGATTAATGTAATGACTAAGATCTCGAAAAAATACAACATATGCCTTAATTCCTAGTTTCTTCTTATATCATCCACTTTGCAATGTCATTGATGCTAATTATTAAGGGAATTTAAATTGCTACTTCTCTGATGATTTCGAAACATAGAAGAATAAGTCCTGTGTAAAAAAATAGTATAAAGTATCCACTGATCAAAATTTTGTATACTTTATAAAGCCAGGATATTTTTTCTTCAAGTTTATGTTAATTATATGTGAGTTAAGTGTCAGCCTTAATAACTGGTTGATGTGGAAGTGTGTAACATTTCTATTGAATTTAATTTATTAATTTTTTAACAAATACGATCTTGAAATTTTTCGGTGGTTTGGAAATGATGAAATCGTCAAATCGATTTTGAAGTGTAACATCGTTATGAAAGGGAATTCCTTAAATTAAAAAAACTATTTTTGTGTTGTACCAAAATACCCGTATTTATACACTCCTCTTATTTGATTGTTATAAGCATTTACATTGGTTGAAAATATAGCTTAATTAATAATGAATTTCAAAATGAACATGGATATACTTAAATATATTCGATATTACTTTATGTAACGAAAACAAATCTACATATAAATGCATTCAAACATGTATTGAGAAGGTTTGAGTAATTTCCTCCATAAGGGCAATACATAAGTTGAGAGATAAATTATCATTATCACGTTTACAATTAATTATAATTAGAGCTATTGAAAATATCTTCAAAAAAAGGAATTTTTTTAATTATTCGTATGTTTTGTATGAAAATAAAAATGAAGACGATTTCTTAAACTAAATTATTTGAAATTGTGTTCGATAGAAATCGAACCAATAAAAAAACTTATTCTAATTTACTTTGAAAATTATTTATGTAGCTACCAAGGCTTTGAATGTATCCTTTGTTTATCAGCAAATGCTTTTTGAGCTTTATTCAATGTGGTTATGTTGGCTATACATTTTGCAGCATTTTGTTGTAAATTTAGTATAAGAAGAGGATAGTCTTTTCAGACTGAGGGGAATGAGGAGTATGCATTTCCAATTCAATGGCATGCATTAGTTTGTGTCGATCGTCGCCCACAATACACCTTTGTCAGGCAGACACGACTATTCAGCCCTATTTATCATCTCCAATTCGTGTTTCTTTTGTATTAGTTGTTGTCTTCATGTTCGAGAACGCTCTAGATTAGAACTCTTTGCAAGCGCATTTGTTGTTCAAACAGAATTTGAGAATTTCATGCTGAACGAAAACTCTCTGTCTATTCCTTCCGCCAGTTAACCTAAAATAATGTTTATTTCTCATAATTAAGTTAAATTAAGATGATATCTTCGTTCAGCAAAATAGCTGTAAATTTACAACCTACTTAATTTATTTCCATGGCGCGGTTATTGAGACGTGTACTATATGTAGGTTTTTATTGCCTTACCTACTATTGGATACTATTCACAAAAGGATACATTGTGCTAGGGGTTCCCAAATTCTATTAGTATCGGCGCCCATGTCAAAATATGTGTACAAAGACATAAATTAGGCACAGAAATGAAAACAACACTTAAGGAAAACCTCACAATGTGCAGCTCACATTTATTAAACGTTAATCGCAGGAATCATCAAACTAGCATATGAAATTACATTTATAAGTAAGTAAGAGAATTCACGCAGGAAAGCTAATTGCTAATTACTAATTAATCGATAGAAGAATAATTTTGTGGCTATTAACACGGACTATAGTAGACATATTAATTTCAAATTTGAATTCAATATAGGATGAATTTATAATACAAAATTAGTGTAATAGATGCATATACCCATAGTGCATTTTACTTTTACTACAATATGTACCTAATGAACAAGTAAATTTCCATTTTAATTGGACACGTTACAAATTACCAATTAATCTATGTTCATAAACAAACGTGTGTGTTTAAAATTAGTACATCGCAGATAGTGTAAATTCGCACTAATTTACCTTTAAATAAAATCTAGAATATTTTTGCTGTAAAAGATTTTGTACTAAATTTGGAGAAAGAAACTTTTATAAATTACTTTTTCACCTGAAAAATTCTACTAGAGAACAAACTGTGCATCCTGGAAAATATTCTGTCTAACTGTTTTTGACTGAATGAAGCAGGTAAACTTCGACAGAAGAATATGTAAGCAAATCATATTACAGCTATTTGTTATGTTGATTATTTAACTCTAGTAAGGCTTTCAAGAGTAAACATGTATAAGTAAAGCCAAAAATTATTATAGATTTCTACTGTTATTCATATGAGAGTTTAATGCAATTCCGTTGGAGATTGAGATTGAATAAATACACAGACAGGTACTAGAAATCTCTTATCATACTGGTATTTGCATTCTAGATAAGTGTTTCGATAAGTACATGTTTTGTTATGTTCTTTGTTGTATGGAACTCTGGTAGAATATTTCACGGTTTATTCTGCGTAGCTGTACTCTGGAACCCACACTGTTTACTTCTAACCGAAGATCCATGATAGAAATGCTAGTGCGGTAAGATGTTTGAATATATGAGAGTTTGTAATTAATTATTTATTTTATCTTACAAGATTAATTTGTTTAGGAAAATATGGTCTAGGAACACCGCAGTCTTCTTTCAATTTTCTTAGGCAAAATAATTATAACTTCATTTAATTGCATATTAGCACTAGATTTTAGAATGTTGTAGAAGAGTATTATACTACTTTGAGCTTCTATGATCACGAAATCTAGCTTTTTGTAGACAGCACAAATGGTTGCTCTCACTAATACATTCACTTCAAGCAATGGAAGGGAAAATTAAGAGGTCTCAGCGAGCGGACATTGATTTTCTATGATTAGTTTATGATTGTTCAGAGAATATATATAAGGGAGGAAAGAAATCCAAACATCTTCAGGAGATAGAACACTAGAATTTTAAGTCTTGCAGCATTATTTAGTACTTGAATTACATATAGACGCGTTCAATAATTTTTAGCAGCAGTTGGATGATAGAAATGGACAATGTTCAAAGATACTTTTAAAGAAAAAGCACAGAGTTGCTAGACTGAATTTTGCCAAAACTCTCATAAGTTGAGGCGCAAATGAGAAAAAATTCAATTTAGATGGTCTCGATGGTAATAGAAGGGTTTTACACGATGCAGCAAAGAAAAAACGAGTAGACATTAGTTGTATTTTGGTGGTGGGCTTACACTGGTAGCAGCTTTTAGTTGTTATATAACATGTATGTATATTCAGTACATCGAGCTGTTAAATGAAATTCTTAATATTTTCAGGATAAAATGCCAGGTACCACTTGAAAATAAAGCACTAGTTTGAACAGAAAGCAACTCATTTTCTTGAATGGTCGGCATATTTGTCTGACATTAATCTCACTGATGACGTCGGGGCTATTCTCACGTATAAAATTTATAGCAATGAGAAGTAGTAAGCCAAAAAAAATCGTTTGACAAGTTCTGCTTACTACTTTAGAAGACATGAATACAGAGTATAGAAAAATGGAAGCAGTATTCAGTACTGAATGTTTAATAGACTTATTACACCTTAATTGTTATACTAGCTTCTAAAAGTTATAACAATTTCGAGTATTTTACAAAGTTTGGTTTTCCTTAAAAATCTTAACATTTGCTTGGTTTCTCGTTATGCCCGGTACTACTATAGGTTCTGTTAAATGACAATTGTTAATAGCACACACATTAAGAAACCCATTTTCCTGATAATTCCTGTCTCTACTTTTGAATATATCATCTCTTGTAAAATCGGTCTCGTCAATCTATAAAATATACTGCAAGAAATTTATCTATTGAGGGATATTAGGTTGCACATTTTATTCTCTAGTGGAATTTCCCAGGCGTAAAAGTGATTTATAAAAGTTTCTTTCTACAAAATTAGTGAAATATTTTACATTGAAAATATTTTAGATATTACTGGAAGATAAATTAGTGTAAATTTACACTATCTCTGATATATTAATTTTAAACGCACACGTACATATGTTTATGAACGTAGATTAACTGGTAATTTGTAACGTGTCCAATTAAAATGGAAATTTATTTATTACTTTTTGAGTATAGGTATACATGATTCTCATACTCATCCAGGAGAAATTAAATTGTTTCAATTTCTTGATAAAAAATTATTTTTTATTATTTCCAATTATCATGCTTTATTTTACATTATGGTAGTAACTAAAGCGCACAAATTTCGGACAGCTTTCATTGGCGTTGAGAAAGCCTGAAGAAAAAATTCTTAACACGTTCTATCGTCATGCAAGTATTTTTCTTAATACAATGATTTGTGATTTTCTAGGTAAACGTAATAATAATAGACTGCTGCTCATGGAGCGTGTAAATAATTTCTTCGAACAACTCCCAGACAAAATAGGATGATACCATAGTTATTTGTTTAGCCTATGATATACGAGTTCGTTTTTTGGGATAAAAGGGACTATTGTGGATACTTAAATTGTCGAAAACACAAATATAGAAAACATGGCAGAAATTTAAGGACTAGTTTGTGTTAAATTTCATTTTTATATTGCAGGCTTGCACTGTACTATTTAAAATAGTAAAGAAGGAGCCGTTTCATAAGTTTTGAACAAAATACATTCTTAACTATGAATTAACAAGCGAATCAACGTTAAGAAATTATTTATCACCTGCGAACGAAAAAATTGAGGTTACTATAAACTCTGTTCCAAAAAGCAAAAAAAGTGTGGGAAACTATAGATTGTAAAAAAACAATAACAATTAAATATTATGGTACATACACCGAAATCTCATTAACAGTCATCTGCATTTTTATTATCCAGACGAATGGTTGACAGTGTGATACTAGAAAAGTTTCATTTGACCATAAACTAAATTGTGATGTTTGTTACTGGTGCTGGTCCGTCAACATTTTGTGCGGGCTGTTATCTTAAAAATTTTAAAATTTCAATGTACTAAATGTATCGTGTTTGTTACTTGTATTATACCAAACAAATACAAAAAATCTAAACAGATTGGGAAATTTCAAAAACACTGTCCTGGTATTCCAAAACTTTTCCAACATATTTTTATATCAGCTATGTACCATAGTGCATGGCTACAAGTAGTTTTTTGTTCATTATTCTCAAAGTTTTGACAATGTAGAATATTTGGCATTTGTATTTAACACAAAAGGATCAACAGTTATCAAACAAAGCCCGTTAAAATTTTAAAATGCTTATATTGTATGAATTACACAGAGAACAATTACAAAATACTTACTGAAATTAGTGGGTAAATAAAAAACTAGTGGGTGAACTGCAAGCAGTGCGATGTATTTACTTCAAATGGCAAAAAAAGTGTTCGTGTATTACAAAAGTTTCGTATTAAGAACAAATTCAGATTTTTTCCAGATTAAAACTAATTTACAGTAATAATTGTTCTATAGAACTGTTAACATAATACAAAAACCATTTGAACTATGCAGAAATCACAGTATTAAACGATGAATGTCATATATTGTGAAGAACATTTACCGAAGGAGGCTTACGTTATGTTGCAGATGTATGACCTAATTAACTAGCAGATTAATATTAAAGCCGATGTTAATAAAAAGAGCAGGTATATTGATATGATATTCAAGAGCGATTTGAACTGGAATATGTCGTTTCGTTTAGAGTCCCACTTCTCTAAACGAAACGACATATTCCTCTTAAACGATGCTGAAATGCCATCGCGCCATTTTTAATGATTTTCAAAGTATTCCGTGGTTGAAATAAGTTTTTCATCCAACTGAAATGTCCTTCCAATAAGAAAAGGTCTAGTTTGGGCAATTTACTTGGTGCTAGATCTAGAGAATTAGGGGGATAAGGTATAACTTGAAGTGTCAATTAATTTAATTTTTCACAAACAACCGCAATAAGAAGGAGGGCCGAAACTTTTTATCGGCCATTCCAGATTGTTTTACAAAAATTTCTTTTTTTTTACAAAATAAATATTAAATGTTACCACCCAATCAATTCAAATTTCCCTAGCCACCATGAAAAATATGTAGAATTAAAATCTAATGCTAAATTTTTCCGAAAGAGAGTGTTAGTAGTTAAACCTTATTTTACTATAAATCATCCTCGTAGACAGAAATTATTGCTAAACATTCCATGCATTTCTTTAATTTGAAAGTAATAACTCTATCTTTAATCGTAAGTTTCCTTTTAACTCAAAAAAATATTATGAATGATAATAATAGTGTAGTTTATATACTGTTTGTTTAACACATTCTTAATAAAAGGTCGTAAATTTAAAGCCACTACTCAAGTGCAGATAATATTGTTATTCATAATTGAATGTAAATGCAAAACGGGACGGTTTCATGACATGCAAACAATTAAAGTAAATAAGACGGTACGGTTGTGAAAATTTACATTCCTCTCACCATTAATTCTATTTATCTTTTATGAGTTAACCTTGCGTCGAAAGTTGTATCAATAAAATAACATGTATATAATATAGCGTACAACAGAATTGACAGTATATGAAATAAATAACAAATTCACTGTACATACATGAGAGTGGATGTACACATTGTTATATTTTATCATAGAAATTGTTATAGCAATAAGGAGGTGTAAGCAAATAATAAATATAGATTTTGATAGAATTTTAATCCAAAATATTTATTTAATGCACATGTTAATAATATAAATACATAATAAATTTTATATACAATAAAATAGTACAAAGTAGTGGTACTTAAAAATAAGAAGTAAAGTAATTAAATATTATGATTTCAACAATCCCACTAGAAATTAAGTAAAAAATATAAACATGAACTCCTGGTCTATTACTAAAAGTAAATAAATTAATATTGTCATTTGAATGGATGTCGGAATAAACTGTTAGCGTTACGGCATATACGCGTAATTGGATCCTTATAAACGGATATTCGTTTTTGATCAACTCCCCAAAAATGTATCCGGTAAATGAATTTCACTTCTTAGAATCAAAAAGTATACATAGGAGCGAAGAACTTTAGAATCAATTTCATGATAAATAAACTAGATTCAAAGTTTTCATCTGTTGTTCAAAGAGACAAACCATGTACATAGGTCGAGTAAGTGTATGCAATTAATACCATATTTCACTTTACAAATTTACAAAAGTGTAATAAAAATTTTTTAAAGTTGAGTACTAGAAAACCTACAAGATCAAATAATAAAAACTAAAGAATGTAAAACTGAATTACATATATATATTCATTAGTATGTTTATTTTTTTCCCTTATGCTGTTTATAATTAATAATATAATGTTTTTTTTTTCTGTGGCAGTATTAATCGAGAAATTATTCAATTTATTAACGTTTCGGCAATATACATACTACATTCTTCAGAATTTATTCAATATCATATATACCTCATCATATATATATGTACATATATATTTGATATGTTTGGTGAAGGGAAATATTATACTTATTTATTTCAATTTATTCAATAAAGAGAAAAGTGTATGCTGTAAATACGTATAGATCTGTATATTATCCAGTCCTTATAGTAATCCTTAAAAATTTGTTGAACCAACATTTACATTTGTTTAAAATCATTGTTGTGACAGTAAATATATTTTATCTTATATTTTATAGCAAATATAGAGATCGGAGCGTACATGTTAATTACATCTGTAAATAAATTCTTTATTGACTATTTTATAAGAAAAACCTCTTTTAAATGTTTTCAAATTATGTGCCGGAATAGAAGTTAATTGCTTCCGCGAACATTCTCATTATTTTTTTGATAACTAAAACGCAGCTTGCGGTACAAATAATCCGGCTCTTTCTTAATTATTTTCCTGTATAAGAAGATGCTTTGTAGTAAACTTCTGTTAATTATGTTAATGTCTGTATTTCTCAGTATTTGAATGTATAGCATTTTTATTTCAGAATAAATTACTCTGTTTTTGCTAATATTCAGTTATGTTATTGTTGCTATACTAATTGTTTATTATATCAAGATTTCTTTGGAACTTGTGGTACTATTTAAATGTTATTTGCTACATATGTAGTAACAGTATTTATAGATGTAATATTATATTTACATTATATAATATGTTTAATCATATACGAGGATAGTTTGACAAGTAGTGAGAATGATACCATAGGTGGCTCTCTAATTGGTAAAAAAATGCACTATAATTTAGGTTGCCTATTTATATGTTTACATTCCGATATTTAGATAAATCGGTTGATTAGTTTATTTTTGAAAGCTGATTGAAAAAGAAGCAACACGTCGTTGTATTAAAATGGCAAAACAGATTATCGTGCGGTGATTAAATACTTGGTAATTAAGGGTATGAAAGCTACTGAAATAAAAGATGAGTTACGGGAAACATTAGGTGAATCTGCTCCATCATCCGCCACAATAAGTGGATGGGTAAATGAATTTAAACATGGTAGAACAAGCTGTGTTGATGAAGTGCGCTCTGGAGCACCCAAAATCGTGACTTCTAAGGAAATGATTATAAAAATCCGTTATATTATTACGCAAGATCGACGACGCAAAGTGAGACAGATAGCAGACATGGTAAATATTTCAACAGAACGCGTAGTTGCATTTCCAATTAGTACCGCATGCACCTTATTCGCCGGATCTACTCCCTTCCGACTTCCACCTTTTCCATAATTGAAAACAGCACTAGGTGGAAAGAAATTTTCGTCTAACGTCTTCGTATATGAGTATTTTGCAAGTCTTCCGGAATCGCATTTTAGAGGTGGCATAAGGGCATTGGAGCACCGTTGGAATAAATGTATTGCTCTTTTAGGAGAATATATTGAAAAATAAAAATTATTTTGTATATAAAAAATTCGTTTTTCTTTTCAATTCTCACTACTTGTCAAACTACCCTCGTATGTCACTTTTATTTTTATATCAGGGTAACGAATTCTTTAAAAAATTTATAAAAATAAATAATTACGTTCTGTTAACCTATTACTGTCTTTTAGATGTATCGAAATTTTTTTATACTTCTTATTTATTTTTAAATGTCTATAAATAATTTTTACTTTCCTTCTTATATTTTCAATTTATCGTCAAATAAAACTATAGAATTCTAACTACTTATAATAGAAAATATAATAGTAGATGGACTCGGCCGATTCTCGAACCTCCTCATAGGCCTTGACCACAATGCATGTTGGAACGGTCAAGGTCAATGAAGAGGTTCTAGAATCGGCTGAGGTCAAAGAGGTTTCATTGTTAAGATGATTTTAATGTTAAGATCATTTCAATGTCGAAGTTACTGAGGAGGTTCTAGAATCGGCTAAGCCTGAGGGGGTTAGTAACTTTTAGACCATTGCAAAGTTATTTTAAGATCAATGTAGTTTTAGAATTGGCTGAGATCGGCAGACGAATGATTTCTGGGATAAAGTAGATATGTGTATGCGGAAAAATGTACGAGAACCATCTTAGAATATACCTGTTGTAGGAGAAAGGACATACTTTTTGAATAAAAGTTATTCGAAGTGGATATGTCTTGGTTTGTCAAATAATTATAAAATATTGTAAACAATTTAATTAACTTTTAGCACTAAACAAGTAATGATTTATTAATCTTACGGTATAAAACAAACATTAAAAATTACTTTATGTAAGTATGAATTAATTTAAATTTATTATGTTAACGTAATCTGTTACATTTAAACTTCGACATTCATTTTTCATTTTTACTATTAGTAAACTAACTCAACTTCTTCTTTATTTGCAAGTTCAAATTTTTTTCCCTATTTGAATCTAAATAACCTAATCCAATCTCTGTTTATCAAATCTTCTGGTTATATATGTACATACATACGTTTACATTTATAATCTATAAAGAAAATGCCGTGATGATCGATTAAGTTTTATCTAGTTTAAATATTCAGCAATTTAATACTAAATACATTAAAGAATTGAAATATTATTTAGCTACAGATCTTATATAGCCATATGTATGTATAATTTAAATTATTTTCAATTACTAATAGCAAAATATAGTTTCCCTATTGTCATTAGTGTGCGAAAAACTTCCCATACTAGTGCGGGAAATAAAAGTTACATCAAATTAATAAATCATTATTATAGTAATGAGATACTACTAATTACTAATATTAATTTGCATTAAATTTGGTTAATTAAGACTATTAAATTCGGTGATATTTATTAAAAATTAGTTAAAAAGACACCAACTCCGTCTATTATTTATATTCATAGCTGTTAATTCAATGTAGATACAGTAAGGTAACTATAAATGAAAATATACCTAAAAAGAATGAACTAAATGCGAATGTGTCTATGTACTACAGAGTAGAAAAAAATTCTGCTCGCGAGCACAATTTTATTTAATTCGTTCGTTTAAAAATTTGTGCTCGCGAGTTTTATTATTAAACTCGCAAGCACAAACTCAACTCGTGAGCACAGTAGGAAAAAATTCTGCTCGCGAGCACAATTTTATTTAATTCGTTCGTTTTAAAATTTGTTCTCGCGAGCTTTATTATTAAACTCGCTAGCACAAACTCAACTCGTGAGCAGAGTAGGAAAAAATTCTGCTCGCGAGCACAATTTTATTTTATTCGTTCGTTTTAAAATGTGCTCGCGAGTTTTATTATTTAATTCGCGAGCACAAACTCAACTTGTAAGCAGAGTAGGAAAAAATTCTGCTCGCGAGCACAATTTTATTTTTTTCGTTCGTTTTAAAATTTGTATTCGCGAATTTAAAAATAAAGTTCGGGAGAAGAATTAGTTGTTATGCCATCACACAAAACAAATGTAAAATATTTAATAAACACGTATGAATGGTATGCATAAACCTCTAAAATGCACTCTAACGAGTGTTGTTATTAGTAATTAATAAATAGTATGTACAATAAGTAGGAATAATGGTTAAAGATAAATCATACCAAAATTTATACATCTGGTGAAAAAAAGTGCATATTGAAATTTTTTTAATGCGATATTTCAAAGAATTTTCCTTTTTATTTATGTAAACAAAATATTTTATAAATAATATTCGCGAAGAAAATTTAAAAAAGATTCAGGAGAAAAACAACTTAAGAATGAAAAAATTCATTATAAGAATTAACTAAAACTTAAAACTAATTTGGTTAAAACATTAATACATATGAAAGGAAAAAAAAAATAAGAAAAGATAAATATTGAATATATCATACTTAATTCTACTCATCGTCGATTTCGCTAAGAGTAAATTGTTTATGGTCTCTTTTGATAACTTGGACCTCATTTTTGGTAATATTAATGAGAGAGCACTAAAAGCCCTTTCAACGGAAAATTGTGTCGATGAGACAGACAACGCTACTTCTAACAGCCTTTCCAGTTCTGAATCTGATACTTTTGAATTTTTCCAGTAGTGCAATATATTTGTATCAAAAGGAACTCTTTCAGCGTTGCAAAGGATCTCTAATTTTTGTTTAGTTGTTCGATCAGTAGTTGGAGTCTGTTCAATTAGCAGATTCATTTTTACTTCCACCTTTGAAAAAGTACCTGAAGTTGAGGGCAAATGGCTGATTGCAGTAGATTCTTTTGGTATTTCCGTATATTGACCAGCTAAACGTTTAATCATTTCCTGTGTTTTTAGTAGGTGATTATGAAATAAAATCAACACATAGTATAGGTATTAGGTTTGCATACAACTTTATTGATTTGTAATCATTTATTATTGCGGTTTTCTTTTGTTCTTTTGATAAAAATGGGGTACGTATAAAATTGAATAGTGGGTCCAAGTAAATTGCTGATATAAACGGCTCATTCACCAGAAGACTTTGTTTTCTATTGGTTATCGAGTTTAGTAAATTTTTTGCGTAAATGTTTTGTACCGCAAACTCTTCGAGCTCAATCTCACAGCATAGCCAACCTCTGTAGAAATCGCCGATTATATATTGATCCAGCTGGAATTTAATCGTACAGTCTGACAATGGTTTGAAAGCTTCTAGAAACTATATATATATATATATATATATATATATATATATATACATATATATTAGTTATATATATATATATATATATGCAAAGGGTACTAGGAAACTTTTGCAATACAGTTTTGTTTATTTAATTTTTTCAAAGTAATTTCCTCTACACTCAATCACCTCTCCATCCTCCGAAACCAATCTTTAAACTAGTTCTGACAAGTTTCACTAGGGAGTAAAACACACTCGTTGTCATAAGAGGATCCTCATCACTGGAAAACCGTCTCCCTTTTAGCTTTATTTCTACATGCGGGAACAGTGCAAAGTCGTAGAGAGCAAGATCTGGACTGTAGAGAGGGTGCTCGAGAAGTTTCAATCCTGTCGTGGTCAAATATTCGGTGCAGACTTTGGCGCGGTGAGCTGGAGCATAATCGTGATGGGGAAACCAGGGGTCCATTCTTGACTTTAGCCGCAGGTTCTTCATCTTCATCTCTCCTCTGTGTGTCCAAAACGACGCGTTCCACAATTCCACTCGATTTGAAAAATACAGCTATGCTTTTCTTCTTTACAGATCGGGATTTTCTGACAACTACGGATTTGTCCTCATCATCAAAAACCCAAACTTTATTTTGAGCTTTGGTCGGCACATCGTAATAATACAGCTGTAGAGAACAAAGTTTCTTCACGTGCAAATGATCATGCAGAATCGAACGAATTGCTGGTGCATTTAGGCCTGAAGTGCTCTCTATCTGTTAGTAGGTCACTCGCCTGTCCTTGCCAAATATTTTCCTCACAGTAGTAACGTATTCCTTCGTAACTGACGTTCGTGGCCTTCCCGGCCTCTCAGTATCCTCCACAGTTAAATTGCCGCTTTGGAATTCTCTATACCACCTGAATATCGTTGTGCTATTTGGACAAGCATCACCTAGTGCAAGAGTCATTTCTTCGAAGCACTGGTCTATGTTTAAACCACGCACGAAATTATAACGCTAAACTGCCCTTATCTCGTTTCATGACAACGATGCCATCGCAAGCACTTTACACTCTGACTGCTAATGAATAGCTGAGCCCATCGACATGGCGTGGCGACTACTATGCACGTATGAACATGTCTCAACATGCATCAACAAGCAGCTTCCTACGATTCATTGTTGCGTCATATTGCAAAACTTTCCTAGTACCCTTTGTATATATATAAATATATAAACTCTCTCTTCATAGCTTCATATAACTTTCTCCAACGAATTGACATAATTACCATTTTAGGTCTTAGCTCTCACAAAGATAGTAAAAAAGTGATAATAATATTACTATTATTCACATCATGTAGTAGGATGTAATTCATCAAATCGTTTTCTATATGATTTTATGGCTATGAAACTTGTCTACAGTTTCGATTTTCTAACAAAAACTGCTTTTCAATAGAAAAAAAATGTATTGTTTCAGTTGAAAAAGATAGTTGTGTATATTTTCAGTTAAACCGCAAACAAACAAAATTTTAAATGTCATTATCTTACACAAAATAATATTTTATGATCATAAATTAGTATTTTTTTAAAGTAAAACTTGCTCAAGCAAATTATATTAATGAACTTGTCTAATTGAATTTTATTAAAATATGTACACAATCTATCTACTTGAGCAAGAGCACAGAACAAATTTAATTGCTGTACTCTTGTTGATATAAGCACTTAAATAGAAAAAGTTTTTAAGTTTCAGTGAATCGATAACAAAGTGGAAGTCACCGCCATGTGCATCCTAACAGTGTTATCTTCGAACAAATTTAACCATAACACAATTAACATCGTTGTCTTTCTCTTTCAATCCTTCCTATCAAACTTTTTCTCTTAACTTGTATTTATACGTACACTTATGTGCATATACTTATATACATATATACTTACATGAAACTAATTGTAAATAGTCGAATATCATGTAAACGCATTATAATCGTACTAGAACTTCTTTTGGAGACAGTTGAAGTTGTAGCTACGTCACGAAATTAGATATCTTGCGACAATTTTTTAAATACAAGCAACCAACGATTGGAACAAACATATCGTTCCCTTGGCGTTTAAACAGCCAGAAGAAGAAGTACAATTACGTTAGGATGAAAAAATCACTTGGGTACAATAAAATTTCCAAAGGCAACGTCTTCGCCTCTTGGTTGGAATGTCGTGGCCGTCAAACGATGGCCTGCTATGAAATTTATTGCTGCTTTACTTAAAGTTTCTATTTTACATTTTTGTTTCTCTTTACATGTGGGGAAAATAAATTTGATGTAAAACTGTAACGAGAAAGCAGAAAAGTTTTCAAAAGTTATTATTAAGTACTTATTTCGATGGTAATTACATTTTTAGTAACACTTTGTAAAGAAGAAAGTCTCGAGCATAAAATCCTCTTAATTAAATTGTAAAAAGTAATTCTTACAACCATAATTAGGCTTAACTGTAAAAAATTTTAATTTCATTAAAAATAAAATAAATTTAGGTAAATTATTTATTTACGTAAGTTGCGCTTGGGTTGGATTATAGAAGATATTTTAGAAGTAGTATGGTATCTTATTACATTGTAATTAAAAGTATATATTTTAGAACATCACAGACAAATTTTCTCACATGTGCTAATAGCAACTACTGCAAATATTAAATAGCAATTTAAAATAAGAAATACGATGCCTAAATGAAGTATGTGTTCTATATATGTAGGCATTTTAAAATGACTGTAGATAATGCTAAAACTTGAAACTTAATGCAATAACCATTTTACATTTGCTTTACTATTTCTCCTGAATCAGACATATGGATGACATCTAGTAATAAATGTGAATTATTTTAATAATTATTTTATTTTTTGTGATAGTACATTAAGCTATATTTAGATTTTATTTGTTTGCTCAGTAATAAAATTAGATATTTAAGATAATTTATATAAATTTATTTTTTAAATGTAAGTTATCATTTTTCTAGAAAAACAAGCACTTGATTGTTCCCCTACGTACGCAGTACCCTCAAAAAGTGAATATTTGGGCAGGTATTCTAGCTGATAGAATAATAATTTCATTTGTTATTCCTGGAAATTTATGATTTTAATAAAATTGGTGTCGTCTTCACAATAATCATGTTCGTGACTATTAACAAATCTTTCCAAATCCATGGAGAGGAACCGGGGGGTACAATGCTAAGTGGGAAGTAGGACTAAAGGTGACACAAAATATAGAAACTGTTGTCGGTAAATTAACTGCCGTCATGAAAACCGTTTATTTTAATTACATATATATATATATATATATGTGATATATTATTTATTATATATGACGATGTTGGTTCTGGAAATCCATGAAGTACAGACCCTTGAATACATGATCAATAAGGTTGATATATAACCCCTTTTCCACAATTAACTATTTGTAAAATTCTGTATGCGCATTTCGACAACTAAGTTGTCATCATCAGCAGATAATTTCAAAGTGTCGCACCTGGTAAAACACGGCGAAAAAATTGTACGAAAAATAAACTCCGTACGCGATCCGTACCGATGAAAACCAAGATGTGCACTGTGTCTGTTTCACAAGATTTTAAAAAAAAAAAAAAAAAAAAAAAAAAAAAAAAAAATAACGGTACGGATCGCGTACGGAGTTTATTTTTCGTACAATTTTTTCGCCGTGTTTTACCAGGTGCGACACTTTGAAATTATCTGCTGATGATGACAACTTAGTTGTCGAAATGCGTATACAGAATTTTACAAATAGTTAATTGTGGAAAAGGGGTTATATATCAACCTTATTGACAAGTCAATCAACCACAGGCTCCATCAAATGTCAACCTTGAATACACTTGAATATAATTTGCAAAATAACATCATCTAACTGGATATTCGATCATTCTAAAAATACTGAAATTTATATATCATTACATGTCTATAATTATTATTACATTAAGTAACATCAAAAATGGTAGTAATAATTGTTACCTAAAAAAAACAGGTTCAAATATTCAAGTTTATATATATGTATATATAGACTCTTCTTGATTACAATTTGCAAAATAACATTGTCTAGCTACTATTGTATATATATATATATATATATATATATATATATATATATATATATATATATATATATATATACACGACGGTATTATGTGAGTGTAATAAATATTTTATTGAATTCTGTGGACTACCTGGTCCGAAAAAATTCAGATTTGATAGTTTACCTGCACTGAGTTTGTTAAGAATGTTATTTCATGCTTTTGTGAGAAATCATCACAAGAAAATTCCCAATCATTATGCTTCCCTTTTGGTTACATATGGTAAGTTCGAATTATTATTCATGTTTGTAATTATTTCTAATATTTCACTTTTCAAAATCCATGTGTTTCAAAAGATTTTTCTAATCGTTACTGAACCAGAACCAAGTCCATCAAATATTATTCCAGACAGCATGTGGAAAGCGCAACCTGATTTCTTAGTAGTAAATGTAACTATTACACCCAATATAGGTAATAATAGAAATAATATAATATAATTCTACATAACTTGACTGAGCGATCTGTAGATTTTCCATAAATTGATGAAAAACTGCAGTTTTAAAGCTTTCTTCTTCATCAAATTATGGCATTTATAGAACTCATAAAGGTAAGAAACATTAATTTATTTGTACTGATATTTTAAGAGCAACGTCATATAGTATAAAGACATGTTTAATACTCCACCTTGTCTGATTGAATTTCGTTTTACCTTTTCAGTCGAAGGAAGGTGGTCTTGCTCTTGTAAATTAGATAAAACAACGTTGGTAACTTCACACTGACTTTACTTAATTAATACTCGTATACAATAGTTACAATGAGCACTACCTTACAACTTGAATGTGCATGTAGAACTGAACTTTGTTTTTAATATTTGCCTGGAGGAAACTTCGCATATAATAAAACTTAAAAGCATTTACACATTGTTATAATTTAGGTTGTTTCCTAAATTATCATAGACAAGTGATTTCTGGTACGATACAAGTACGTAGTTAATCTATGGGGAAATCTCGACGATTCTATATTGAGTTGCTTCATGACTATATGCACTTGAATTTAATATTTATTATTTATAATATGAAAAACTAAGGAACCAAATATTCTGACAACTATACTTAACAGTGTGATAAAACTATTGCATATAAAAACATAACTACAATACAGGATTTACATTGTACAATTTCAGCTTGTCGTAATAAAATGTGGGTCTGAATTTGACAATAAAAGAATTTTAGAAATAATTATATATTTTGGGTAAATTCTAAGAAAAAATAAAATATGCGAAATATCCAAAAAACTCACGACAATAAACTAACAAATGAATTATTTTCTAGAAGAAATAAAGAAATTATAATATTAGATGCATGGTATGTTTGCGAATATGCAAGTCATAGGGAATACAATATTCACTTAGCCAACTGTAAGCCACACTTTGCTCGACATACAGTGACCGCCTGGAGCATTAACCATAGGGCAATTGTTTGATCATCTCACTAAAGAGGTGGAGTAGGTATCCAGGTACACGTGCCAAATGCACAAAATAGAGGTATGGAACCTTTTTACCAAGTTTCATTAAACTACATATTTAAATACATTTTCAAATAACAATAATACAGTGAAAGTGTTTTTAAATAAATTTATTACATTAAAAAGAAATATAATAGAAAATAGATAAATAATATCTCAAATTTAATTTAGTGGATTATTTGCATTTGTTTCTTGCCTAAAATAATTGCAGTAATTGAATATTTAGATGAAGCTTCGTATCGTGCAGCCTTAATTGGTCCCCTAAATGAGTATTTGTGATTTGGGTTCTTAAACTAGTTTTAATTGCGAGCGAGACAGCAACGTTTTTTTTCGAAATGCTTGGATCTTTTGTTAAATTCCATATATATGCTTCATTTTACCTTGTAGACAAATATTTAAAACGTTTTGTGTAATATTCCTGCAAAATGCTTCATTTGATAGATGACAGTTTTCGTTGTTATTGGAAAAAGTTTAAAATTTGTCGTCGTAAAGTTAAAACTTTTATCAAAACCTGTTCTGTTGATAGCCAGCGAACCTTACAATGGTACGGCAGGTCGACGCTGTGTTTTCTCGTCAGCATCTGCCGAAATTCACGATGGCACATTGCATTTACATGAATATAACTAACAATTGCAATAGTTTTCTCCAGACTGTCTTGTATTATGGTGAATTTTGCGCAAAGATTTTACTGATGAAAAATGCAATGAAATGATATCAAATTTTTCAAGTGAAAATTGTCTTTTTTCAATAAAGCAGCGAATCCTTCTTTTTAACCTCTTATAAAAGGAGCTCTATCGGTGCCAACACTGACTAAATTATTTACATTTAATTTTAATTGATAGCATACCTCTCTGAAGTTTTCGAAAATGTCAACTCCACGAGTTCTTCCATTGAACATTGAAAATCTTCAGTTACAGCACGAATAAAGTATAAAACTTTCGCCGAATCAGTGCTTTCATCCAAAGTGATTGAAAAATAAACATATTTATATTTTATAATTGTGCGAAGTTACTCCGGTAAGTTTTGTGCTCATTCGTTCTGCTGATCTGTGACAGTTCTTCTTGAAAGAGACAATTGTTTGTATTTCTCAGCTTTGTTCAGATCTAACGTACCCACTGCTTCAACAATACATTCTTTAATTATTTCGACTTCATTAAATGGTTTGCCTCTTTTTCCAAGTATATGTGCTATTTTTTAAGTAACTGAAAGTAATCGATTGCAGTAGCATTTTTCTTAACAACAGTACTAAAAGACGCCTGTACTAGATGCATTCCCTTTTTCAATTTTTCAAGTGCAGCTTGTCGAGATTCCTATTCTAAATTGTAATATTTACCTTCCTCATGAGTCAAATAGTGTTTTTGCATTCGCTTTTTTGAAAGTAGTTAAAACTGTATTGCACAACTAACATATCATTATATGCTTCACAGAAGAAAGATTCCAACTCCTATTCTGCATTAAATGTTCTGCTTAATTCATTTAATTTTCTTCTCTTACAATTTGATATGACGGATAAAATAAATTAACCACAATAAGAACTATATTAGCAATTGAACGTATACAATACTACAACGTAACAATGACAGGCGGCAATAGGACATAAGAGCGAACTGAATCGACAACAATCCTGCCAATCGTGGGAACTTCGAATGGCAGGGAATAAGAATTTGGTGCTGGGAGAGGGCGAGGATTTTGTCAAATCAAGGAATTCCGGGTAATGGGGAATAAAAATTATTTTATTTTCATTAGCCATATTTTGTGAACGCATATATTTCTAGATCCTTTGAGATCATTGTTTATGATCAGGGAATTCTTACAACTTACTTTACTTTGATGTCGCAGAAATCATTTCATTTGGGGAATTTTCTTGAAATCCAATGCTTAGCGATTTCGTGATGGGTGTAACTACGGGGAAGTGGCTAAAAAGTATAGCTTAGAAAGGAGGTAAGTTACGTGCTCGATATGAAAAAATAATAACATAGCGTTTACACAAATAAATAAACAAAAATAATAAACTGATTAGATTATAGTCTTTATATCTGATTAAATTAAATAAGTGAATAGTTTCTATTGATTTATTTTTGTTATGCATCTGATTTTTTAATGTTTTAACCGTCACACTTGTTAATATATTTTTATTTGACACATTTGTACCCATTTATTTTCGTATTTTTCTTCGTAATTCTAACAATATATTTTCCTCTTTTCTACCTATTTGTGCAAGCTGTACTTATTGTTAGAAGAAAACATTAATTGTAATTTTTTTATATATAACGTTAAATCATAGAAAATGCTCGGCATTTTCGGATAAATGGTTAATACGTAACGGGCAATTTTATGGATTTAAGCTGATTGTTGTGGGGTATTCCACATTATCCTTAGCAGCACTGATCGGCAGGCTTATTCCGATCGGATCGGCTAAGAGCACGTCTAGTACATAGACAGTAATCCCAATTATTGGAGTTCTGCACAACATGTGCGTATCGCAAACTTGACTATGTATCACTATTGTTGAACAGCGTACGTAGAGCCAAACTGTAATCGCCGTAGTAAACGGGCCCTATGCAGCGGCAAGATCGATTAGGCATAGGCAAAAAGTGCAACAAGAGATAATAATTGCTGACGAGAATTCTTGAAGTATGAAACCAAAACAAGCCGATCCGGAAAGTGACATTTCTCCTATTACTACCTATGAAGCTACTAGTGCCCTAGTTAACGCCCTTCGAGAAACGAAAGATCGCACAAAAAACTCACAAAGGCTGTATACGGCCTCAGGGCCGCTTGTTCTCCTCCTCAAGCATATAACATTTTCAATGCTTACCAAGTGTTAGCGACAGAAACTATAATAATATTCATCGTCAATATAACAATGTACAATAATTCGTACAAACATTACGAAATTAGGTAACAAATTAGTTTATATAATAGTAGTAACGGCCAGCAGGTTCGGGGGATACGGCTCACCGGCCCTGAATCCTTGTAAAGATGGATTTCAGTAAGATACTTCAATTGGGCCGTTTATATCTCGCATATTAATCTGCTAATTTGTGTATACGAGTAGACCATAAAAAACTGGACGAAGCAACAGTTAGCACTTTAATATTTATTCGGCTCTTGTGTTTACGAAATATGTGTATTTGTTTTAATAATAAAATATACATTTAAAATCATCGTTATTTGTATTGACAGACATTTTTATGCATTTTATACATGCAACTATAGTTCAAATCCACTTATTACTTATTTATTAATATAACATTTCATAACAAAAACCTGAATTTCGCTGACGAAACAAAAAGTGTACTGATAATAAAAATAAACGTATAAATAACCATTCTTACTAAAATAAATAACTTAAACATTTTAAATTAAACATAAATATATAGCATACCTTAAAACTGATTCGAAAAACCTATATTCTAAAAATTTATATTTGCAGTAGGTGTACAAACAAACCACCTTGTAGAAATATACAATACCCTAATCTATCATAAAAATATTGTCCGCGAAAGTTTGGGCATCGACTTGATAACATATTTCTTCGAGTTGATAACTTAGTTTCTCTATATTTGTTGGTCTACTATATTACTATAAATAATATTTCTTAAAGAAAATTCATTGGGAGTCAAATATCGAAGATTTCTTAAAATTGCATTCCACAAAAATGCTTATCCCCATAAATCAGTTGCAATACTGCGTATGTATACGAACAATATTAATTTTTTTAATATATTGAAGGCAGTCTTATGGCTCATATTTACTTCGGCGGCTATTTAACGTAATGATAGTATTGGTTGAAATTTCGCTAACGGGCAAACACGTGTTTCCAATTCATTCGTATTTTTTAATTTAATTCAATACTTTCTGGCAAACCATTGTTTTCTTGACGTTGTAAAATTAATTTATTGTCGGCGTCAACTATTTTGATTTGGTAAATGAGAAATTTTATTTCTATATGTTTCTATAGAACAAGTTTTTTCAAACTTTTTACAGTATGCTGAATTGTATTGATACTGGTAAAAGTTCTTGCAAATAAACCATGAGTATTACTAACAGAATTGGTTTACAAAATAATTTTACACTTTCAATACGCCCTTCGGTCCTAAAATAATTCATTCTCATTAAAGTCGACTGTACTTTTACATCAACAAAAGTGTATTGAACGACAGTTTTTGTATCAAATGCTCGAGGCGATAGCTATTATTGTAGCGGTAAGTGCAGTGGTTGGACTAACAGACGTGAATTTTATATCGCTTGTAACCCGCTTGTTAAGAAATAACCTGTATATATAACTTAAACCTGTCCTGAACACATGTGTATATTTTATCATTTCGGAATTAGACAATGTAAACTTACTATAAACAGTGAAGTTAAGGAAGAGAAATGGATTAACAACAGAAACCAGCAAACTTTGTAAAATTTCCACTAATCTTAGTCAAATATGTAGCTGATTAGGTTTTCAATATATAAGTAATAAGGCTCTTATATAAAAGGCACCAATATTTCTAACAGTAAATTAATACATTTTGATTTAAAAGGAACTTTATGTGGTTTGTGAAATGTATATATTAGCTCTACATTAATAAATATATTTATAAATACTATTTGTATTTTTTATGCTTCTCTTACTATTGGGTATTATTAGTTTTTAGTAATAAAGTGGTTAGATATATTTAAATATCTTTTTTTTCACGTTTAAATTCGATGTTATTCAAATCGTAACTGCAATTATTTCTTTTTGAAAGATGCAAAACATCATTTCTCTATACTTAGATTTGACTTGCTTAATAAACACTAGTTGCCTATTAATCGTGTTGAGATTCATTTGAAGGAGATTCAATCGTATCTTGCCTATTATCAAACGGGTGGTACATTTTTAAATCATCAATATAGGCTACTACAGGGCAGTCGACGGAAGTAATCAAATTATGAATGAAGATATGGATCAGCAATGGTTCAAACTTTGATTTTTGTGGGATACTCTATGTTATAAGGACTCAATATGTAGTCATTGTAATAAAAATAGTTTGGTATATTCTGAAGATAGATGTTCATGAATGCTAGTAAATTTAAGCGTACTCTTCATGTGTGTTGGTATATCATATGTGGTACTATTATAACACACATGGCACCACATACATCTTCTTATTTCCAATGAAGCATATTCCAGAAGGAAAGATGTTCATTGACATTTAAATACGCTTTTCCATTTGGACAGTCTATAAAAAAATTCAATAATTATGCCTGCCACTTGTCATAACTATGCCTTACACTTCGCACAGAAAAATTAATTTTCTTTAGCAATCAATTTATCACATCTATTAAGAATTACCTGCACATTATTAGTATGTATTATGAAAACTCATTCCTCTTAGTATTGGCAAAATTATCTTTGTTAATCTATGGCACACCAGCCAAGAATATACAAGTCACATTCTGTTATGTATACAATTGAAATTCAGCAAAACATGTATATATGTATGTTACATTGGGTACACTAAAAATAAATAGCTAGCATAAGTTTCCACAATATTTTTACAATTATAAAGTATTTCTCTTGATTAATAATTAGTAATTAATAACTTCAAAATAAGTTTTGTTGATAAGACAATTTATCATCAATTTTTTTAAACTATCGAAAGACAGCGAATCAAGATTGTGAACCGCTTTCAAACAAGCCCAAATATATTCAATTTGGTCTGGCAGTATAGAATATACAGCAATTTAAAGTGCCTACAACAATTCATCTTAAAGAATGTTCCAGCGAAATCTTCGAATTTTCTTGTTCATCCAATCCATTGCCTCTCTAGTAAACAAACCCGAAACTAGATATTTTTTCTATCACAACATGCTACTATAGCAAAACGTTCTACATTCTTGGTTAAATCATTTTTGCTTATTAGTTGTAAATAACCATAAGTTATGTTTATAAATTCCTTGTTTCCTTATTGCGTTACATGATTGCTAATAATGATTACTAAAATGTGCTTACTTGGTAAAATATTTAAAAATAGATAATAGAACATAAATAAGAAGTCATTTTCTCAAAAGATTTATACTTTTGCTTACAAATAGAATACATATGTATGGTATATCTTTAAATATTTATTTGAAAATACAAGTGATTCATAAACGTTTTAAAGTGTTCTAGAAATTTTTGTAAATAAATTATAGACGTATAGACCATCCTACACAATATGCTCTTAGGGACATGACAACAAAATTTGCGAAGTGTATATACTTATATAAATATGCCCGAGCTATATAGACATAAAGTATATACATATACGAATAACGTTTTTATTTATTTATGCTTAAATAATTTACTTTACATAATAACGCAAATACCAGTTTAGTGAAGATTATCTTACGTTTTAAAGTTTAAGTTTAAATTATCATTCAGAAGACAAGGATCTATAGTACTATTAGCGGTAATTGTATGACATGAGCGAGTACCACCAAATAGCAATAGTTATGCATGGCGATGTATTAGATCAAACTTTAATGTGAACTGCAATATGTGTTCAAACATGCTATGAATTAGATTTCAAACAATACATAAATATGTATCGCATACTAAGCAGATCGATATATTTGTCTGCAATAGAATCGACTGTTTTAGCTTATAAATGGTGTCAGTGAAAATTAAGCATTTCCGATAGTAATGATAAGTTGTACTAATCGCTTTATATTGTAAATATGTAAGTAACCTTAACTTTACTACATATTCATTAATTCTGGATGAGTCATTCTAATTCATGGTTCTACGCAACCCACTGAAATTTAGAGAATCGATGAATTCCCTTGTTAGTATGAAACGTAAAGGTCTTCAAAATAAGAAAATTGAATTAAGTAAGGGGCAACTCTATGAAACATTTTCATCCTTTGTGACTGAAGGAGAGATGCGCCTGTGCCAGATCAGTTGTGGTCTGCGAACCGTAATCTATTATAATCTGTCTTGAATTGAGATATAATGAAGTATTTTATATTTGTTCGGTTAGTTCGCATTAGTTGCAGTAAGTTATATAATTGATTTCAGCAAATATATTTTAGAAAAGTTTTCACATAATTTGCTTCTCCTCGTTATATTTTGTACGATTATGATTTCTATATAATTTCATTTTATTAATGTACGTACATACATTGACTGATTCTTAATCTCCAGAATAACAGTAAATTAGAAATTTCCTGTAAACTATATTTTTTTAATAATTTCTATAAGCAATGCGCTTTGTATGTTAGAACAAAGGAAAACCTCAAATTTTTAAAGGAAGGTATTAATGAGAATTATTGAACATAAGAAAGTAGACTAGGAAGATGGAGAAATTTGATGAACCACGAAATTACAGAAGTTGTAGAAGGACAAGAAATAATGAAAATTTAAAAGGTACGCAAACTGCGCTGTCTTGGACACATAAAAAGTAAAATAATTGAATGAAGCCAAGGACAAGGAAACAGGTAGGTCCAAGTTTAGATGGAAAGACCAAATGTGCAAAAATATGTGTAAAGTTAACATCACCAAATGACGACAAATAAATAAAGATAGGAAGAAATAGAAGACACCAAAAAAACAAAAAAAAACATAACAAAATATAATATATAAAACATAAATAAATAATTCAAATAATAAAAATAAAATATAAAATAACGTATATGACAACATGCAAAACAGAGGAAACAAAGTGCAAGCAACAGAGTATTACGAAAACTTCAGCTAAATAATTAAAGACTATTTATACTGTAATGTTTTTCTAAGTAACAGGTACAAAAAAGTTTTAATAAATTTTTTCGTTTAGGGATTCAAGCTTCTCCAGAACACTATTGAAAACAATATCAAAGAACATCAAGAGTTGAATTCGTTAATACAACTTATGAACAATAATAAACTACACTGTTCAAAACAATTAACAGATATTTCATTACATGATAATAAATTTACAAAATCGGTTCAACATCATTTGTGGGCTTGAGTACATTTATGAAGAAGTGTCTGAACACATTATTGTATTTTAAATTGCTTTTAGAGAAATTTTAATGTAATCCTGTTGGAGGAATATAAAATGTATATTTTTGATAGGAAAAATACAGGAATCTTAAATTTTACAGAAGCTTTATTGCATTGCATATGAAAAATGGAAATTATTAATGTGTACGATTTCGACGAACGTCTAAAAATGGTTAACCTTTTTATGGTATGGATCGGATTAGTTTATACTTATAGCGGTCTAAACCATTACACTACCATCTTCATATTGAGATTTATTTCGGATAAATCAGAATACAAGTATTATCTGGCTGTAACGTAAATTTGGATTCGTTACCAAATAATACTTGCCCTCCATTCATTATGACCCCAATTGACATGTTTATTTATCTATATTCTACAGCCTTGCAAATTCACGCTTTCTTACATAAGCCAGGCACATGCAAAGAAAAAAGTCTTCCAGTTGCAGCATCAAACTCACTGCGCATCTGGGTTGCATTAATATCGCCATTGCCAATTGCGGAAGGTGTCGATCGTCTTTTGATGGCGTTAATGTTGGCAGACTTTGTCTTTATCTGCGTTGAGCATCTCCAGTATCCTGAAAGTGTTTCCAAAATCTGGAAACTACTCTTTGACTGACACTAAACACTCCAGCAATACTCACTTTTATGTCTTTTTCCTTTCCAACAGAACAATGGTATCCAGATAGATTGCGTTTTGTTTCCATTTCGGATGATAATTAAAATTGTTAATATATTATCCGTCAGAAGGGTTTGAGAGGATGTAGATAAATCTCTGTTACGATACAAAATTTCGTAGTTGGTAGTCATGCATTTCGTATTATTATTTTCAACTGTCTTTTAATAAACAGTCCTTTAATTTTTTATTAATTCCTATCGTAAAAGAACTTAATTATATGTTGATGTATAATTATTAACATCATAATAACTTAACTGCGCGTTATAAATAAATATTAGATCTGTTTCCATAATGAGATTTATGGCGTATTAAAGGACTGGAAGTTGTACTGCCTGGTGGCTTAATTGATAGAGCAGCCGTCTAGAAAACGGCAGGTACCAGGTCGGCTGAAAAGTCCCCGGGCTGACACATAGATGGTGTTACTGTTATTAAATCCATATGTTTTTAGATAGTACTAACCTTCAAACGAAACGTGTCAAAATTTGACAGCAATCCGACCATTAGTTACTGAGATATTGCGTTAAGAGTGAAGCTACTTTTGTTATTTAAAAAAATGAAAAAAAAAGAATTTCGTGTGCTGATAAAGTACTGCTTTTTGAAGGGAAAAAATACCGTTGAAGCAAAAGCATGGCTTAATGAGGAGTTTCCGGACTCTGCGCCAGAAAAATCAACCATAATTGATTGGTATGCTAAGTTTAAACGTGGTGAAATGAGCACCGAAGACGGCGAACGCAGACGACCAAAAGAGGCTGTCACCGACGAAAACATCAAAAAAGTTCGCAAAATCATTTTAAATGACCGTAAAGTAAAGTTGATCGAGATAGCTGACATCCTAAAGATATCAAAGGAACGTGTTGCACACATCGTGCATGAATATTTGGGCATGCGGAAGCTCTGTGCAAAATGGGTGCCGCGCGAGCTCACATTCGATCAAAAACAACAACGAGTTGATGATTCTGAACTGTGTTTGAAGCTGTTAAATCATAATAAACCCGAGTTTTTGCGTCGATATGTGACAGTGGATGAAACATGGATTCATCACTACACTCTAGAGTCCAATCGACAGTCAGCCGAGTGGACTGCACGCGATGAACCGGCTCCAAAGCGTGGAAAGACGCAACAGTCAGCTGGAAAAGTTATGGCTTCAGTTTTTTGGGATGCGCATGGAATAATTTTCATAAATTATCTTAAAAAGGGCCAGTCCATCAACAGCGACTATTATACAGCGTTATTTGACCGTTTGAAGAACGAAATCGCAAAAAAAACGGCCCCATATGAAGAAGGAGAAAGTGCTGTTTCACCAAGACAATGCACCCTGTCACAAATCATTGAAAACAATGGCCAAATTAAGTGAATTGGGTTTCGAATTACTTCCCCATCCACCGTACTCTCCAGATGTGGCCCCAAGCAAAAATTTCTAATTGATTTCTGTGAATTTAATTAACGATGGAATAGTAGTCAGTAGTTGTTTTTCAACTTAATTATATTTTTATATATAATTATTAACATCAAATCTTATTGTTTATTTATACCCTCTATTTTCCTCACTACATTTAAAAATTCCTTTAAATTTTACACTTTCCAATCCTTTTCTAATACCCCTACAATTCTGAATTGTATATATAATTTGATAATATTCTGCTACTTCTTATGACGTAATTCTAACTTTTCAGAATACTATTTCTGTAGGCAGGTAGGAATAGCCTCTAGCAAAGAAGGTAATTTCTATATCTAGAGGAAATTCCTAAGCTTCTTTGTATAAACAATACACTGAAAGGTGCGTGATATAGAAATTTTGATTTTGTTTGTACATAACCCATCTGCAAAGAGATGTACCTTGTGAAAGTAGGCGAATTGTAAGTTTCCAAATAATTTAAAATGTTAATCCAATTTCGTTTGATTTCTGGTCCCTCTTTTTCTGCCCATACTTAAAAGGTAGGAATCTTTGCATAGACGTCAAGTATACAAAATGCATAGAACAAAATTGAGAGAGAATAATATATCTGCTGAGTACGAAGTTTGGATAGATTCTTCACTTGCAAGAAATCAAACTAGCAGATTTTTTCCTTTTGTGGTATCATTATTAAAGTAAATTGCTTTGCTTTCGTTTCATATAATGTACATTTCATTCACGCAACAAATTAGCTTTTGTTTCAACTTAAACGCTCCCAGTAACTATAGACGCCTGCTGCAGGTCAACCAAATTCTAACTACTAACTAAAATCTTGAGAAAATATTATATGAATAAAGTATACTATCCTTTTATATTATCATCAATAGTATTGTTCTACATCTTTCTGATTTTAAAAATTGTTAAAGTCGACGAAAGATACAGTCAGCGACTTTGCCCTGTTGTACTGATTTCCAATAAACAGTTTAATACCTCACGTTTATTTTATCATTTCTTGGATCTTTTATCTCCACCACCCTTATCATGAAATACTTCTCGTCTTCTTAAGTGATTGGCCACAAAAAAGCATCAATGTACGAATCAATTTCTTTGAAGAATTCAAATATTCTAGCGAATTTTCTCTCACCGATTTAATCAACAAAGTTCAGACGAAAATAAATATAGAAATATCAAATTATTTTAAGTTTATTGCATAGTGCCGTTAAGCCCAAAAAAGTAAATTTTATTACGTATACACATTATGTTTAACACACATTTAAGTAATTTAATCAATTATACATATTTAATATATAGTATTCTATTTAATGTGCAGATGTAATATTACGATATTTGTTGGATTAGTTTGCTACGCCACGCACACACCACACACACACACACACACCAAACACACACACACACACCACACACACATACACCACACACACACACACACACACAACACACACACACACACCACACACACACACCACACACACACACCACACACACACACACACACACACACACACACACACACACACACACACACACACACACACACACACACACACACACACACACACACACACACACACCACATTCACACACCACACACACACACACCACATTCACACATCACACACATACACCACCACACACATACACCACACACACACACACACACCACACACACACACACATTCCACACACCACACACACATACCACACACGCGCACACACCACGCACATACCACACACACCACTCCTCGTACTAATCCATCATGTTATTACAAAATACTATGAAATGTTAACAGATTACTTTACATTTTCTTGTTTCAGCATTCCAACGCAAATGATATCTAATATGTTCATCTATTGAATATTATCAAACAAATTAAACATATATTCAGTTATTCAGAAAATAATTTCGATTTTTTTCGTCATGATTTCGAAAATGGAAAACAAAGAAGGAGCATTTTCGGTATACATTACTTTTTTAATATTTAAAAGGTATGTGTGTAGTGCATGAATCTGAAGAGAACGCGTGTGCCTAACTAGTTTGCAAAACTTCGTTCTAGTAATTTCGATGTCATAGACGCACCTCACTTTATGGGCCTATTGATGCTGATAGCAAATTAAAGGTATTAATTGAATCAAACAGCCGACTGACAGTACAAGAAATTGTTACGAGATTAAATTTATCAACGTCGACCTTCCATTGTCGTGTTAAAGAACTCGAAGAAACAGGTTTTCTCCCTCGCAGTAACTTCGGCAATTTGCTGCTAAAGTACTAGTAGTTCAAATGTCGATATTCTTGTCTGGTGGACGACATTTTAAGAAAATTGCTTTTTTAGGTTCCCTTCCCACAATTAATTCATAAGTGCGCTGCTACCAACTTGGCAAATTGGGTGATTTCACGAAACAGGATCCTGTTCGATCCAACGCTCTTCCAGTAATTTTTATTCTCGAGAGGTGTCCTACCACTTCGTAATCGATGTGACCGAGACGCACGTTTCGTGGAATATCATAACTCCTCAGCTGGTCTGACTTTATCGACACTGTATACCTTCCTATGAATCGAACGGCAAGCTGGTCGACCGCACGATGTAATAACGCTCTGTACTTGATGCCATTGTATCTCTATTGTCATTTATCGAACAACTGGAATATTTAAGAAGAGGACATCGTTGCTAAATACTTTAAATTATTATAGTAAATTGTAAGAATGGATGATATTAAATGAACATTTTTAAAAGTTCTTTAACGTTATTTTCGAGTATGCAGATATTATGTATTTTTACTGTTACTAGGTATATATTTATATATACAAAAGCATATTTAAAAATTCAAAAAGAAAATAACATAAGCAAAACTGAAAGAGTAAAATATGTCTAATATATATTCAGACCTCGATTTCAGCGAAGCTGTATAAGTTGTATAAGTTTTCATGAAAACGATCGGAAACGTGTCCGGAGGTGAAAATAACTTCGAGGAAAATGTGTGATGTGCATTCCATTTTTTCTTCTTTAAACTTACTTAAACTAGAATAAACACAACCTTGTCACGATCACGCTACGAATAACCCATGCCGAGTTTAAAAATTATACCCCATAGGCACAAATGTAAAGAGTGCGTGAGTTATTTTTTCAGATTCTTGTACGAAATATGTATACATTCATGACATCTTGGTAAATCAAAGATTGTATTTCAAGTGTATAGTGAATATGAAAAGAAGCAATCAAATACATGTTACTTTCCTGGAATATTTAATGCTTTGAAATAAATTTGAATTAAAAATGTGCGAAAGTATGTTAATAATTTATTATATATGAATATATATTAATTAATTATATATGAATATACAATTATTCGCCTCAGAGTGAGAAATAATGAAAATTAATATTTCCTGCTGTATCATCGTTAATAGTAGAAATTAATTAAAAATTTCCGCGTAGGAGCAAGTCTCGAACCTGTATCTACTGTTTTCTATACGGCTGCCTTACCAATTAAGTCAACAAGAGTTGCATTATGAAACAGATAGATCTTTATAATTACATATAATATATAATATGTAATGTATAATATAAAATTAATCGGTTAATATGCTAAAAAAATAATTAATATCGATTGAATTATAAGTAAAAGTTGTTCTCTTAATTTTAGAAATTACGGTGACTAATATTAGTTGAATTCTGCTTATATGTAGGTACGATGTGTGACAATTAAAAAACGAAACTGGTGTGAGACATGTTATTTATTGCAAATAAATTTATATTTAACTTTTATCCCCCTTCAACATACCCTCCTCCAATATCTATATACCACTGTATACGTGTCTTCCATTATTCAAAACAATGCTGTAGTTCATCAGTTATCAGTCTCTTCAACAACTCTGCCATTTTTTGCTTTTACATGTTCCTTTAATGCACTTTTTACTTTTGGGAACATGTATATGTCACATGGTGCGAGATCTGGAAAACTTTTATCGTGTTTAATTCATCATGTCAAATGTGTCCTACTTTTTCCTTGTCAAGTTTACCATATCGGTAATCATCCGAATGCTCAAATGCCGGTCTGAACATTCCCTTCAGTTCTTGCAATCACAGGTCGACCAGGATGTTCATGAGTTTTGACCTCCTCCTGACATTTAAAAAGCCGTTACTTCCTTTAATATTTGCAAACATTTTGTTGGCGACTTTTTTAGTTCGACAAGGAATTTCAGGTTAATTCGCTGCTCGATTCTTATGTCAACCATTATCACGGCACTACTAAGTAATAGTATCATCTACAATTAAAGCTCGGAAGTAAACTAAAGCAGACACAGAGAGACGAAAGTAAGGGTTATTTTTGGGAAGTATCAAGGTCGAAAATATTTCAATTATAGCCTCGCCCAATGCGGTTGCGCGATGAAAGGAGCGCAGTCTTGTTATATAATTGCGTTACATCGCATCCATATGGTGTGTTCTTTTCACTTGAGTAACGGCGAAACTCAGCATCGCTTGCTTTTAAAGATACTTTTTTACGCATTCATTAATTACTTTATGTTTCTATGTTCTTGTCTTTCTCTGCACCGATGGAGCATGTGCGTAGAGGCGACAGCTTTATTGAGTTAATCTGTACTGAAAATTCTAAACATGCACTGTTTAAGTATAAAGCTAGTTGAGACAGAGCGAAACGCCTAATTTTTAAAAATTAAGAAATACAATTTTATATTAAAATTTTTTGAGCATGCGTTAGTTGAAGACTTCAGCTACATTTTGCATTAGATTACTTAGTATAATGCTGTTAATAATCCTTTCTTCTTCTCAACTCGTAGTCTCGGATGACTCAAAAAGACACCTTTTGAGAAAGTACTGGCGTCGATAGGGCAAACTCCTGTTATACGAAAACCACTTACGGCGTTTTGAACGTTGGCGCCCTTCCATAGACTTAATAAAATAGGAATTCTACATTTTGACAGTTATTATTTTCCCATGTTTACTACTCAATCAACTTTACACAGCTTGCTTGTAATATTTGCTCAAGGGAAGCACAAACGGAACACATAAAGGCTGCAATCTACATAGTATGCGTAATGATAAAACCAATATGTGAATTTTTTTCTGTGGTCTTTTAGTAACTTCTAAATGTATTATGAGTGTTGTATTCTATCAATGATAAACAGAACGAGTTGCCCTTCTGAAGGTTGAAGACATTGTATACAATGTTCCATTCACACACTTGTGGAAATAGTATTAGGGGAGGAATGAATTTTTACATTGAATTACAACATATTTGAATTGATATTATGGCATCTTTTTCTCCTAAAGATAATGATCCTACTTGTTTTTCACTTTTCAACGGCACATTTTGCTAGGTTTATTAGGAACCGTCAATTCCTTTTCGTTGTTGTAAATGCAACTTGAACTAAAATTATTATCTAACAATTCCCCAGCAAATTAAAGAAACAATTCGCATTCGATTTCTTTAGCTCCAGAAGTATTTTCTGGTTGTTTAGTTATTTCACTTTCGCGTTTTTATGAACATAACCACCCAATCTCTTCTTATCATTTTCAAATTTTCCCGCAATGTTATTAGGAATGTTATTTCATTAAGCATTTTGAAATGCAAGTTAGCGCAAAATAGTTATACTCAGCCCAAAAAGGCGTGTCGCCATATGTAACATACTCAAACCAGCTTTCATGGCCTTTTCGCTTCAAGATTCGTTTTCTGTTGATAATTTCTTACCACAGTGCAGGATAAGGACTAGAAAAAATAAATACTTTAGTCTTGTCTCATTAAAAACCAACAAGCAAAGTAATATCATCAACGATGATTAAAAAAAACGTGCTACATAAAATGTAGAAAGTTAAACACCATATATATATATATATGTTATATATATATTGGGGCCTAGCCCGCGTCCTGCTTAAATATTATTCACAATTCCGCTCCTACCCTGCGGAAGTAGTCCGCTACTTATAAATCTCATTCACCAAAATGTCCAATACTCTATCATACACATCCCTTCAGGTCGAGAGGCTGATGAATCGTTCTTCACCGTCGTCTTGTCTCCGCTCTACAGTCTTGACCTTCCTCTTCCCGGTGGAATCTCTCCGCCGCCTCTCCTCCATTTGGGATTTTGGGCCCCTGTAACAACAGAGAACCCGGTAGCTTCTCCACTCAATACTTTCATTCGGACATTCATTCCGTAGATCTACAAATGCTCACCTTGTATATGTCGCGCAAGTGTTTGAGTATGTGATAGTGTTGATATGTGTGCGTGCTCGTGTGTGTGTGTGTGTGTGTGTGTGTGTGTGTGTGTGTGTGTGTGTGTGTGTGTGTGTGTGTGTGTGTGTGTGTGTGGGCATCTCTCTCATTCATTCGTGTTCACCCAAAAATAAAAAAGAATTATACTTAACTTATCCCACTTTGACCATGGTTGGTCATCGTGGTCGTCCTCATGACTTGCGTGCCCATGAGTGTTAGTGTGATTGCAAGCACGCCTATCTGTGTATAGTGTATGCTGGCGTGCTCATGCTGTGGGATCTCGCCGCCATCGCGCTTCTAGTTAGAATGCCGAATCCTCTATGCAACATCTATGCAACTTCCTCCGTGATCGTCGTTCTAATCCTTCCAGCAATTGTGGCTTTGTATCCGTGCGAGCAAGCGTGTAGGTGTGTATTGTTTGCATGCCCGTGTTCTAGTGTAAGTGCGGGCGCGCCTCTGTGTGTATTATATGCTGGCGCGCTCGTGATGTGTATTCATGTACGAACCACCCGTAACGCCTTACAAAATAAGTTCGTTCGCCCACCCCGCGTTCGCGAACTCACTATCATTTTATTTTCTTCTAATGGTGGTCATGCTTAAGCCGCTGAAGTTTTTCAGCCGCAATGCTGAAAAATCGCCACCATCGTTCGTGTTTCTCGTCCTTTATGTCTTCGGCACGAAGCGGCCACCTGTGACCGGCCACAGTAGCGGCCCTCGCTGTGACTTCGCGCCAGTCTTCGATGTCTGGGCATTCGAAGAGGACGTGTTCCGCCGTATCGATCGCACCACAATCACAATTTGGGTCGTCTCTCTTTCCGATCTTATGCAGGTACGCTTTAAAATTCCTGTGCCCGGTTATCAGCTGCACTGCCAAGCAGTGCAGCTGCTGCTTGGTACGACAAGGCGACCTTCATTTCTTTAAACTTCTCAACGCTGCCTATAAATCTCTTGGTCCAACGTCCGTTCTCTGTGTTCTCCCATCTTCGTTGCAATTCGTTTTCGCACTTCCGCGCTATCACATTCTTTACCGTCTTTTCCGATGCGAGCCTATATGAAATGTCCGCATTCTGCGTCGTAGCTGCCTCTTTAGCAATTTCGTCTGCCCTTTCGTTCCCTGCGGTTCCTACGTGCGCGCGTGTCCATTTGAGCTGCACGTTCCCATCTCGTATCATCTCCCATGTTTCTAACAACAATTCCGTGGGTTTCCGCATACCTTTTAACGCCTGTAGAGCAGACAGGCTGTCCGTAAACAATGTTGCCTGCCCTATTTTCATTTCCTTGCAATATTTAATTGCTGCGTTTATGACTATCAGTTCCTCCTGGTAATTGTTGCAAATATCGGCTAGCTTGATTTTTTTATTCTGAATCTCTTCGTTGCCCGCATATACAACTAACGCAGCACCCGTGCCTTCTTCGCTCCTTGATCCATCGGTATAGATATTTATACTCGTCTTCTCCCGCACATCCTCGTCCCGCGAGAAATCGACCGTGCCCATTTCAGCAGTATGTATCTCCGTTGTTATTCGTTTGCTGCTCTCAACATCCTCTGGGTCAATGTCCAATCCTGTACATTGTTCGAATTTCTGCCTGTCCAGTCTAACCGCGTCTCTTCTTCTGGCGAGTTCTCTTGTTCGTATATCCGCGGGCAACAATCCCGCGATTGTTGCCGCGGCCTCCGCCGACGTGGTCGCGTACGCCCTTGCAGCCCTGACTGCAGAAATCCTTTGTGTTCCTATTATTTTCTTCGTCTCCTTGACTTTTAAAGAATCAGCCCATATCGGCGCTGCATACAGCATTGCTGGTTCTATCGCGCCCTTATAAATTGTCCCTGCCGCGCTTCCGCTGAGGCCCCAGGTCATTTTTGCGGCCGCGCCTATCTTGTTGGTCATTTCTCTCGATTTATTTGTTGCATACTGGACGTGCTCCTTGAAGTTTAATTTTTCATCCACTATTACACCTAGATATTTAACATTTTCTTTACAATAAATTGTCGCGGTCCCCAATTTAAACGTTGGCCGCCGTTGGCCCGGTTTCCCGAAAAATAAACCCTCTGATTTGGTCGCGTTAAACGTTAGTTTATTGATCCCGCTCCATTCTAAAATTCGCGCTGGTGCCTCGTTCGCGTTGCTTATAACTTTTAAGTACTGTCGCGTTCTAACTAACAACGTCGTGTCGTCAGCGAAAGCTATGATCTGACATCCCTCTGGTAACGCTAGCCCGAATATACTATCATAAAGAATGTTCCAGTACCCCGGGCCGGATCGCGATCCTTGAGGACATCCTCGCGTAACCTCCCTTCTTGCTCTTAATCCCGGTTCTTCTATAAAAGCTTCTCTATTCGAAAAATACGCTGCCGCCATCCGCATTAAATTTCGCGGACAGTTCTTCGATATCAATTGACTCGCGATTTGTGGCCACCACGCGTGGTCGAAAGCCCCGATAATATCCAACATTATAGCCGCGCTATAATGTCCATCCGTTTTCGCGTTCCGCCCGAAGTTAACTAACGTTTCTATCGCGTCGACCGTCGACGTGCCCTTTTTAAACCCGAATTGATTTTCGTTCATCAGTCCGTTCGCGTAAATGTGGTATTCAATTCGATTTATCAAGAGGCTGTCCAACGCCTTTCCTACAACCGGTAACAGGCTTATCGGTCGGTAATTTTTAACATCACTCATGTCCGACTTGCCTGTCTTCGGTATAACCTTTACTAATTGTTTCTCCCAGCACTCCGGAAAAACTCCTAGCTCGAGACATTTGTTGAACAGAATTTGAAAAACCTCCGAGTTCGCCTCATACGCCTTCCTCGCGATGTCCGCCGTGATCCGGTCCGCCCAGGCGCCTTTTTTGCGCTCATTGAATTGAACTATACTGAACAGTGCCTGCCTAAAGTCATTGCATCTATGAAAAACCTGCGGCCAAACTAAAGAATGGACACCTGGTTCCTCCATCACGATAATGCTCGAGCTCACGGGCGCCAAAGCCTGCACCGAATATTTGATCACGACAGGATTGAAACTTCTCGAGCACCCTCCCTACAGTCCAGATCTTGCTCCCTGTGACTTTGCACTGTTCCCGCATGTGAAAATCAAGCTAAAAGGGAGATGGTTTTCCAGTGATGAGGACCTTCTGTGGGCTTGGGACAACGAGTGTGCTTTGTGAAACTAGTGAAACTTGGCAGAACTGGTTTAAAGATTAGTTTCGGAGGATGGAGAGGTGTATTGAGTGTAGAGGAAATTACTTTGAAAAAATTAAATAAATAAAGTTGTATTGCAAAACTTTCCTAGTACCCTTTGTATATAACAATTTTAAGAAACTACTTAAACTAATTAAAAGAGACCTAAGAAATCATAATTGATATTAATTAATTCTAAGGGCAAAATATATCTGCAACTAAGTGTGGAGTTAGTTTTAACGCCAATTTTCTGCTTTGCGAAAGTTTAATTAAACCATTACTTTTAATTCAACATACGTAAACAAAAACTTGGATTGTGTGTTCAACACTTATTACATAAATTTAAAATTTGTGTTGTTTGATCTTAAACTAATTTTATTTATTGTTTGTGTTATTTCAATTTTATTAAATTTATAATATTTATTGTTGATTATTTTTATTATTGTTTAAAAAATAATGTTAATGTTACAAAAAAGTTCCAGATTTGAAAATTATTTATTTCTTTTTCCGAAAAATTCAAAAACTTAATATGTATATACAAGATATTCCAAGACTTAGGAATTATAAAATTCTGATCTCCGGAGATTTTGTTTTTCATCCCGCCTAATATTTATTTCAAATTTTCGAGGATTTTGTGACAACATGGAAGCTTGATGAAAAAACATAGTCTGCCATTTTGTAGATATTACATGGTAAAAATTTCCAGAAAAGCAAATTGCTAAAATTCTTGACTTATTGCACAATATATAGAAAACAAGTTAATTTAATACTAAAACCTCAAGAAGAGAAATTCTAATTATTTGGAATATCAAGTTAATATTTCTCTGGTTTATGATATTATAACGGAATTGTTTAATAGGCGTAAGTGTCTATGTAACAAGAGTAAACCTTTCTATACAATGATTTAATTTTAGGAAAGTTAATGAGATTGAAAACTATAGCACCTGCGCGAAATATGATAGATTCCATGGTACATCAAAATTAGAACTTTATCATATAAGTATATTGCTACGCTCTTATAATTGCCATTAATAACGCAAAACAAACTTTCTCTATTTCATCATGTAACGTAATTTACTAAATAAGTACGAAAATCATCGTGCGGGACTGGTTAAATGTCAGTTATTGATGCCTTCACTTTACCCACTTTTTTTCACAAAGGATAATAAATCTCTATCACGTTTCAAAAACGTTTCAGCGGTACTCCTGACATATTAAATAATGAAGGAATTTTTCCTTACTTTCTTTGTGTTGACACATTTTCTTGTTGATGCCTCACCGAACATAAAGATATTCTTGAAACATTTTACGAGGTTATATTTTCTTTTTCCTTTTTATTATTACCATCTTATGTTCTCGTACACGTTTATGTGTATAGAGAGATGTTTTTGTGTTCGTGTTATTCTTATCGTCTCTGCAAGTAGGGACAGATATCTACATGCCAAAGACTTAAAAGCTAAATTTTATAGTATATGACTGCCACGTTATGGTACATCGTTTTTTGAATATATACATATATATATATATATATTTATACATTTATTCATATTTATATATAGATATCCTTGATTTTATAATTACTAAAGTGTATAATGTAAAAAACTCCCTAGGACAAAAATGTCGCAATACCGCATACTATTCACTCCTTGAATCGGTATTGACTTACACTTTCCGGATTGCATCGCCTCTTTGGGTTGCAGAGTAGAATAATCAGAATTATTAACAGTTTCAGTTACACAGATTTTTGCAAGGACATGTTTTACAAAACTAAGAATTCTCATTCTCTCTTGTATATTTATACTTGAATGCTCTTTACATGCTAGAAACAACTGTACTGGATTGCGTGCATCCGGACATTATTACAACTACGAAAGGTATTTCAATTACGGTATATTGCTATGAAGTTTTACAATAAAATTCGATTTTCTTTTAGATCTCTTCAACGCTACAAAATTTAGGAAAAAAAGTGTTTATAATTGTGACAGTGTTAGCATTAGATACAATTAGTTAAGATATTTTATATCTAATATGTAATAATAAAAAATAGTGTTCGTTGGTAAGTAAGTATTTTCATAAATTAGGGATAATACTTTTAAACAAGAGGACGATTACACTGACGTGTCATAACATTTTTACTCATTTAGTGAAGCGATCGTCGCCGCAGTGTATCAAAGCGCGCTTTAACACGCTTCTCGACCAGCATTAAAAAGTTCACATCTGTGATTAATTGTGAAGATTTGCAATTTGATTTTTATCTGAAATAAGAACACGTCACGATCTGTCAGAAATACAGAGCTATAGGTCAACTGGAAAGTGAAAGAAGACAGCGAAGTGTTGCCGAAGTGTTTGGAATGAAGCAAAGTGTAATATGTAGATTATATTAGAATCGATTTTTGGGAATTGGATGTATTCGACAAAGATAAGAGTAAAGTTGGACAACATTAAAAACACCAAGAGAAGATCGATAGGTGTCGCTGTTAATGCAATCCGAATTAGAAGTGAGTTTGTTAATGCCACTGAAAAGTTCATTGCAAACTGTAAGAAATCGTTTGCATAGGTCTGCTTTATGTGTCCGAAGATCATTGATTAGCATTGCTTCTTAACTAGTTTCTGTTTAGTTATATCTATAATCACCCTCCTTTATAATAGACACATAAATGACATCATGTATGCTGTCACAGTAATCGGATTTTTGTAACAATATAAATATAAAATATCAAGGACTTGATACATTTTGTAAGAAAAATTGAAGTTGCACCTTGTTCCATCATATTCCTTCTAAGATTTCATGTTAGTTTAATCGTTTTTTTAACTTTCATCACGGAATGTGGCTTATCTAGACCAATAGAAATGATTTTGAAGCCGATTCTAGTAGGATATAAACAGCCTTATCTCGTTTTCAGAAAAAAATGGAATGAAAATACCGAAGCGATATCGATGGAACAAGCAGCAGAAAGAAATGGGTTCAAGTGGACTGATAAACCGAAAAAAGTCATTCTGAACTACTGGTCAAAATTTTGTAATATACTATATCTTCCTAAATCGAAAGGAGCTACTCCTATTGTGCCTAGTAGAATTAAAGCACGATCTTTGTTTTTTTTTGTGGAAGATATTCCGTACATTTACAAATAAAGAAATTGTTGCTCAGCGAAAGACTATGCAAGTGATCACCCTAATAACAATGAATATGTAGCAAATATAAAAGTGGATCTATCTTACATAGCAGTGATGCTAATTTAATCGAAATTAAACCTTTGCTTGGTCTATTCTGCAGCAAAGTTTGACTCACCTTTTTGATAAATTGTCTTCGATTTAATAATAACCAGGGCTGAAGGATGAAAAATTGATCGTTTTGTACCAATTCGTGATATGTGTGAGGCCATTAGTTCTAAATATTCTGAACTTTACACACCTTCCGATTATTGTAGTCGCGACGGTATTTGTCCAAAATGAATATGCTTTCAACGCCATATAAACATGGTATGGAAGGCTGAACTCCAGAAAAATTTACTGTTGCTGATTATTATTCATTGAATCTTGCTAAACCAGTTTATGGTAATAACGGAAACGTTACCAAAGATAATTAGTTTACATCAGCCAATACTAACTTTGTTATCATCATTACGGAAATGTAATGGATATTTGTAATTTGTTATTTGTTCTTTTTGGTTTTAGTACTTTCTTTATTATCTTAGTAAATTTAGTCATTAGCCATTCATTATCATTTTCAAAGTCAACTTTGTTTTATCGATATTTTTAGTTCAGTAGTTTCTAGCGTAAGTCGGTTGCACTTTTCGTACAGCTTATCTGGCATTGGTAATTTTATTTGTCAAATTTCTAATGTAGTAAAAACTTTATATATTTATAAATTACATTCTGGAAACAGATGCTAAATGTTTTTAATTGCATATTGCATATGTGCTTTTACGATACAAAACTGAAAAATTCTAGTTTTAGCGGTTTTTACATCGTATGTAGAAATTTTCTTCTCTTGCTCCCCGCAGCTGTTTCCATAATGTAGTTTGAGACACGATCAAAATTCAGCATTTTGCGTAGTCTAAGTGTGAAAGAACATGCCCGGCTAGCATGAGATCGCGGGTTCGGGGCCCACGCGGAGAACAGGAAATTTTTCACAAAATTTCTTAATATATGCGATGTAAAAAGCGGTTAAAATTTTAATTTTTAACTTATTAAAGACTTTTTAATTTTGTGTAAGTTTCTTAGTAAACATTACGATGTGCCTATATTATAATAAGGCTTGGGCAAAACAGTTGTACTATGAACACATATTTAACATTAGTTTCAACAATTTAGAATGAAACCGAATTCCGTGCTACTTATATATATATTGGGTCTGGGAAAAAGTTCGTGGCGTTTTTTCAGTAAAATTCAACTGGTCCCCGCATGGCGCGTGGACGAATTCATTTAAACCGAATATGCTCCATTATTATCGACAATGTTTCGCCATTTTTTTGGTAGATCCATGATCCCATCGGTGAAAAACTTCTGTGGTTTCTGGTCGAAAAACTGAATCAAGTAGTTTTCACAGGCTTCTTTTGAAACCAACTTAATACCATTGAGAGAGTTCTGCAGAGATCGAAACAGATGATAGTCAGAGGGTGCTATATCCGGACTGTAAGGTGGGTGCATCAAAACTTCCCAACCAAACTCTCTCAATTTTTGACGGGTCATCAAAGAAGTGTGTGGTCGGGCGTTGTCATGATGGAAGACAACACCTTTCCTATTAATCAATTCGGACCGTTTTCTTTCAATCGCCTGGCGTAATCTCTCTAGTTGTGCACAGTAGAGTTGAGAATCAATCGTCTGACCAGTTGGAAGTAGCTCGTAGTGGACGATTCCCCTCCAGTCCCACCATACACACAGCATCACTTTTTTTGGCGTCAATGTTGGCTTAGCGAACGCTTGTGACGGCTCACCATCCTTTATCCACGATCTTTTACGCTTCCGATTATCGTACGTAATCCATTTTTCATCTCCGGTTATTAAACGTTTCAGAAACGGCTCGATTTCATTCCGTTTCAGCAGCGCATCGCAGATGTTAATTCGGTCAATCATGTTTTTCACGCTCAACTCATGAGGAACCCATACGTCAAGCTTTTTTTTGTAACCAGCTTTGTGTAAATGGTTCAAAACAGTTTTGTGGTCAATGCCTAGCTCCATGCCAATATCGACACTGCTGACATGCTTATCTTGTTGGACTTTTTCAAGAATTTCATCAGATTTTTCAGTGATTGGACGACCGGAGCGTGACTCATCTTTCACATTGAAATTTCCAGAACGAAAGCGAGCGAACCATTTCCGCGCAACAGATTTCGATAAAGTACCTTCACCGTACACAGCACAAATTTTATCACAAGCCTGCGCAGCGTTCTTCCCCTTATCATAATAATATTGCAGAATATAGCGAAATTTCTCATTATTCTTCTCCATTTTCAAGTGCGAATAACTTTCTAACCACTGCACCGATTACAATGTTTCTACGCTCAAACTAACGTTCGGAAGGTCATCTAAAAAACGAGCCCTCGGTGGTGTCGCAGTGACTTGTTGTTCCTTAGTTATCGGCAACCAATGCCATCTATCGGGAAAAACGCCACGAACTTTTTCCCAGACCCAATATATATATATATATAAATTGAAATTGCATACGCCGAACGGACATATATAGCTATAACCTACTGCGGCAACTACAGACCTAGAAAATAACCGATACAAATGTAATTAACAGATAAAAATATCAGTAACAAAAGAACAAAAGTTAGGATCAAGATTAATGTTACCAAAATTAATAATTCTATACAGAAAATGTGATAATATAAAACTAAATTTAATTAATGTGTTATGGGTACGTAACAATACACATAAAAGAAGCTTTTATCTCCACAATTTTTGAAAATAGTTTTCACCACATTCTACCATATGCACATATTTTTCGAAACCAATCATCAAATCAACTCTTTTACGCTTCTTCTGAAAATAAGGCCCACATCTCATCATCCCGCGCCTAAGAAGGTTCTCATCGTAGGAAAACATCCTTTTATTCAGTCTGCTCTTCACATAGAGATTCTCCCTAGATTGGCCAGAACATCGGCAAAACGGCAGGAACTCCTCGGTCTACCACCTTGCGGTGACTCTTCTTATGATAAAGAAAACGGCGACAATTTTCTTCTTAATTTTTTAGTGCCTTTTTTACATAAACGGGTACAGTACAAATACTGTAAAATGATGCATAATAAAGAGACGCTAGCAAGTTAACATTGGCAACCTGAAACTCCGGATTATAATGAAACTCTACAGACTAAAAAGTCTCTTCGCATAAGAGCAAGATATATTTTCGAGTGGCTGAATCGTTTGATATTGGAGTACAGCTACCTCCAAAAATTTGTACGACATTTAAAGTTTTGTGGAAACAATAACAAATATTAAATTTTTTTGTAAAATAATTGCAAGTATATTTTGTACTCAGAAATTATTTTCGAAATAAAGAAATAACAAAGAGCCGGGAATGCTATACACAAATTTTGTTTATTTCTTTTCAATCTGTCAAAACTAAAGTCGCATTTACGTATGTTTATGTTTTGTAGCAGGTTTAGACATTTATTAATAATTATTACATACTAGATATTAGTTCTTTTTTAATTTTAATTTAAATGGAATCGTCAATAAACGATTTTCTCTTTTCAAAATTAGAATATTGCATTTCTTGTATAGAATATGAGAATTTTATATTTATCTCTTATATAATGAATCATGTTACCGACTTTCAAAGATTAATTTATCTTATGAAATTAATGACTATAAAATTACCGACAACGCTGACTGGTACTTTAGATTCCATTCGTTGAGAGCTTGCAACATATATAAAATATCGTTCAATATGCACTTCTGTTTATTTCAGAATTCATTTATATTCGTTATAAATGCAAATATTTAGGGTGGTTGTAAACTACTTGACATTGATTGATCAGTTTTTTACTCAATCCATATTAAAGCTTGTCGATTATCTTAATGTAAGTAATTCGACAATATTTCAATATTATTTTAGTATAAAATTATAGTACTTAAAATTTAAGTACGTAAATATAATTTATTCCTGTTATGAATATATTTTTCATTCATTAAATATATATTTCATACACAAGGAAATTTTTTTTATTTAGAAATATAATTATAGCTAAGTCTTTTAATTCGTTTTTAATTATAACTTTACAATAGCTAAAAATGTGTTTGCAAACTTTAAAACAACAACTGAATGTCCTCAAGTATTTTTCATAACTGTCAAAAAAGTTTTGGATGTAATACATGTGGAAACTTACTAACATTTATTTAATCTGCTACTATACATTAGAAGCAGAGAAACTGACCATTAAGAAACAGTGTGTATTTGATATATATAATGAATTCTAAGCAATGATCAAAGATCAAATATAGAGTTTGCTTTACGCTCGGTAAATCGTTTACTGAAACGTTTCATTTGATGAAACAAATGTACGACTATACGTGTTTATTACGTAGGAGTATGTGTGAGTGGTATAAACGATTTAAAGACATTCGTACGGACATAAATGATGACAAACATCCTTGTGCAAAAAAATCTGTGGCTACGGAAATTAACATCGAACTTGTGTGTGCATTTATCAGAAATGCGCCGAAATCGTCATTGCGATACGTGGGAATGTAATTAAATATTTCCAAAGATTCAATTCATCGCATTTTGAGCAGCATTTGAGATTGAGAAAGATTTGTGCAGGGTTTGTACTACACAAGCTAAGTGAATTCAACATTATTGTTAAATACTCAAAAAAGGACGATCAGGTATTCAATTGTAACTTGCAATGAGACGTGGTGTTTTGAATATGATCCAGAGACCAAGCGTTAATGCTCTGAATGGAAGTATCCAAGCGAACAAAAACTGAAAAAAAGCCGTTTGGAGAAGTCAAAAGTGGAAACAATGTTGATTTGTTTTTATGATTCGAAAGGCATAGTGCACAAAGAGTTTGTACCAGCTAGTCAAACAGTCAATGCTGTATATTACTTTGTTGTTATGAAGCGTTTTTTGGCGCGTATTCGTCGAGAGCGCCTTCAATATCCTGGAAATGGTAGCTGGCATTTGTTACATGATAATGCACCATCTCTTTTCTAACTACAAATGATATTTTAGACATCAACCATTTACTGTATTCACTGGATTTGCTCCCCTGTGATTTCTATCTATTCTCCAAACTACATTTGCCGATGAAAGGATAGTGTTATGCCAACGTCGAAGCCATTAAAAAGGCGTCGACAGCGATCTTGAAGGTCATCCCTAAAGATGAATATGTTACAACTGTTACGTAATTTATATTTTTCGTTTAAATTCTATTTCAAATTCTCCCTTCTATTTTCTGCGTATAACGTGGAGCTATGTGTATATGTTGTTATGAATGTTCCTTTATAGACACTTGGTATATTGTTATTTATATAATAGTTGTGTTTAAAAGAACATGTATTCCTATCGTAAGCAATTTGATCTCTCTGCAGTTACTTTCTCATGTTTACGTAAAATGAACATTTTAAGTAATGATGTTGTGGTTATCAGTAGGAAGTAGACCCAGTCTTACATTGATGTCAATGTGAATAAACTATTACCAACTGCGGCCATGTGTTGTTGCTCAGCCCATACATGATTTCATATTATACCTAGAAAATAGAACACAGAATTTTAAACATAATTTTTAAGCTAAAATAACACAATGCAAAATAAAAGTAATTATTGTCAATAAAAAATATTAACATTCAAACGTTATGCAAAACCGCTCTTTATTTTATTTTTTAATAAAAAATTAAATAAAAATAATTTCTAAGATCTAAACCCACAAAGGAACACAAAGAAGAATGTAGCTTTAAGGCAAATTATTCTTTCCTATTTTGTACTACGAGTATATACAAAACGAACACATTATTGTTAAATATATACAAAATTCTTAATTTGCTATGTACTCGTATTTTAAAATAACGGGTATATACTATTTTGAAATCGAGACTTCACATTAATCGATCCTTACCGAATATCCTAGAATTATTTATTTTATCAGTAATATTTCTAGAGAGCTAAATATGTTGTAATATATTTTTCCCGATCTTCTTACGAAACTGATATTTGTTGGAAACATTCCGAGCATGACAGTGTAAAGGTATTTGAAGTGATCCCGATTTATATTCATATTAAAACGAAGAAGTTTATTAATTAACTTGTAAATTATAGCTATTTAAACCAACAAATACCTAATGAGGTACTTTATGAGCGAATTGTATTTTTAATCAAGTGAAAAGGAGAAGAGTCCGTAAAGCCTTATTACGTGTGAAGTTTTTATTTAACCGCATTTATCCTGTTTTAATGGTTTTTTAGCTTTCACTTACTTAATTTCCCAAATGTCAAATTATAAGACATTTAGAAAATTGCCATTGTTACTTAACATTTATACATGATATTGACAGCAGGACTGTAGATACTTTGCAGTATAATGACTTGCTATATGGATGCTAACCATAAACTTTTCATTCACATTAATTTTTATATACTTATAAACATTGTAGATAGTTATACAAACTAATGAATGGGAGAAGTATCAAATCAAATGCACCGCCTATGACATGTCAATATATAAAAGCATACACCTCGATGTGATAATAATAATAATATCTTTATTTGTCCAACAGAAAATTCCTTTTACAGGACAACAAATGCATTACTAGATAAGCACGTCTATACCTATGTCTATTTATAGTACAAACGTACTACAAGCAGACTATCATTCTTAGCAGCTAATACTTTATGAATAAAATTTAACGCTTCTCACAATAATTGAATTAAAAATTGAATTAACATTATGGTACAAGTTTATATCATGGTACTTATGTTTGTAAGTTAATCACTAAGCAGATTAATTTCAGAGAGTTCATTTATTTATTTATTTGTTAAACAGAAGATTTTTTTTGCAGGACAGCACAAAGAGAACACACAACCAGGACATCCATACCAACCCATACTACTATGTTTCTCGTATTTAAACTATGTTTGATGTTATTGCAAAAAGTGATAATAATGAGAGATGTGTAAAGTTCATGTACACTCATTGAACATGCAGTGAAGTGTCACTTAAAAATTATTGTGACAAAAGTAAGATATCACACACTCAAACACCTTCTGTAGAGTATCATGGTAAATATCACAATGATCCATAATCAAGTTTACAGTGCGGCACATTATGTATAATGGCGAATTACCAACGATATTGTCCTCGCAGTTGGCAAATAGAAGGTGCGACTTGAGCTAGTAGATGGTCTGGGCAGCAGAAAATTAAGCTGAGACAACTTGTGGACAGTCAATCTTTTTGGGTATCAAGTTTTACAAAAATTTTATCGAAGCCAACCCACGCCTGCATTCGAGGAAACTGTTTCAGTTCTAGTAATCTCTGCGTTACAATTAATTCCTGGCAAATAGAAGGTGCGACTTGAGCCAGTAGATGGTCTGGGTACCAGGAAATTAAGCTGAGATAACTTGTGGACAGTCAATCTTATTGGGTATCAAGTTGTACAACAATTTTACCGAAGCTAACCCACGCCTGCATTCGAGGGAAACTGTTTCAGCTCTAGCAAACTCTGCGTTAAAATTAATATTCTGGGAGGGTATATGCCGTCCATGAAGTACTACAGAAACTTCAGGAGCTTTCGCTGTACTTTTTCGACAGTAAATTTATACACTTCGTAGCAAAGACACCACAACAAAGAGGCGTATTTCAGCCCTGAACGGACGTATGTATGATATAAAATCATGATAGTGTGAGGGTTCGCGAAAGCTCGAGAAGTACGTAAAATAAATCCCATAGTTTTTAACGCAGACCTACATAATTGATTAATATGTTTAGCAAAACTGAAACTGCTATCAAAGTAAATACCAAGATCTTTAATTTCATAACTTGTGATGTACATATATCTGCAATATGTCGGTGTGATTTGTTCAATTTTTAAAAATTTTTAAGAATTCTTGGTTTATTTATTTATAATGGACATAATCAGATAATTCGAAAGGCATCAACATCGTAAACAGTTTTGTGGATACCATAAATGAATACAAAGAATTATTTATTTTATTCATTAAATTAATGAAAACACTCATGTATCTGTACTGACGTAAGTTAATGTCATAAACACACTGATTTTTATGGTCATAATATTTCAGGTTCGTTCAACTGAAAGTAGGTGATGAATTATTTTCAGTGACTAAAATACTAACTCCAAGATTTGAACTTCTCTTTTAACATGACTAAGCTTCCACTATCAGTTACGGAGACCGCTTTTATCTCTCTTGTTATTAACTATTCTATTCTATGGTGTTATAAATTGTTATGCTAATGTATACGCGCACGTCTATATCATTATACGAATAAAGAAAACCCTTTAACTAAAACATACACACTTCATTAGGCTCAACTACTTTGATTAGTGTTTTGTAATCTACTTTGGAAAATTATTTCTACAACAGACTTTTTATTAATGTGCAGCTTTCGGCCATTTTAGAAATGTAGTCATTTCGAAGTATACTTTATAAAATGTTAAAAAATATTGTTAGAGTAATCAACTAATAGTTAATTTAAATGCACTTAGAGGAAAGTCATTCAAAATGCGCATAATGAAGTTGATGGATACAGAATATAGTGGTATTTTTAGAGAAGTAGACTTGGAATGGTCATCCAATAATGTGAAGATATACATAAGAAGGATTTTAAAGTTTACGTTCGTATTGAATATCTTTTTGAATTTGATCATTCATAGTTCTCTACGTACTGTTACGTTATAAATTATTTCCTGTATATTATTTTCAATGTGAAATACAACTGTCAGGAAAGAAATTTTTCTAAAATTAGCAATGGAAACCGAAAATAAAGTGATTTAAAACAAAACGAAGAAACGTGTGTATGAATGTATAAATTGTAGTTTAAAGCAATGCCTAAAAGTATAGGCTATGTAAGAAAGCGTAATTAACGATAAAGTTAAGGAACTATCTAGAAAGAAGTTCAGCTAGTTCTATAATATGATGTTGTATTGAAAATGACCAAGGCACGATAAGAAAAAGTTTTTGAATCTATCCCGGTTTAATTCTTAAATTCATTAAGTTGTCATGGTTTTTGTCTTAACATTTATATAAGATAAAACACCATGTCATATTGCCGTATCGGTTTGTCGATTGTTTGAACATCATAGCACATTGTTATTCTTTTGACCAGAAAATTTCTAGAATTCTTATAAGGGAATACTCATTATATATCGATAATCTAACCCTATGGAAATAAAAAATCGACAGAAATCGAAAAAAGTTTTTAATTGCAAGAAATGAAGAAGTGTATATAAACTCTAAACTACACAAATAAGAAAAAATCCGCATTTAATATACTTTTGTATAATTATATCCTTTAAAACATTCAAGATAGTATTAATTCATTTACCATTTATCATTATACATTCAAGATAGTATTAATTCATTTACCATTTATTACACCATTGATTATTGTTGCCATTTAGTCTAGGGTGATTAGATGGTACAAAAGGAGGAATCAAATGCTTCTTTGAAAGAGCTCTAGTTAGATGAAACGAAATTTACTAATTGTGAAATATTATATAGACGAGCATGTGCATTATCTTTTGTAAAATCGATAAATTAACGAAACAAGCAGGAAATTAATATATGAATGTTGAATTCTAGGAGTAATATAGGTGAATCAAATAGGTGAACACGATTTCAATGGGCTATATTTTCTGAGATATATGTTATGCTTGAATTCCCTAAATTACATTTGTTTGTACATATATTAAAGTTTATAGATGTTCAAAGTACCCACTGCATTGCAACTGTGATACGGTTACTTAAGTCAGTCATGTCTGTGGGAATGTGAACTTCTTCTTTCACGAATTCTCCTAGTAAAAGAGCGGAAGACCTTGGCGGCTAGAACTGCAGTGACAGGTCTCTATTCCCCGTGCAGCCTATCTATCGTTGGGATATAAATTTATTCAGAAAATGTCGAACATTCAAGTACCAATTGGTTGGAGCTCCCTCCTGTTCAAAATTCTTTTGTGTTTTCGTAAAAAAAGAAAGGTCCGTCAACCTTTGTTAGCAATATGGCGCAGAACATATTAATTTTCAGGCTGTTCATATTCCAGTATTAAGCGATATTATAGTCTGTTGACTTTTCCATTTAGGTGAAATATTACTTTATCATTTTCCGTTTGCCGGTAAAGTCTGTACCAGTTGTAGAGGGCCTTGCTGTAGTCCAGGTTCTCTACTCGCTCTGCGGGTTGATTTTATTGGACCACACTCAGAACACACTAGGACGTGCTTCACTCTCTCTTCCAATACACGCGGATAGCTCGGGATTTTAATTTTATACGAATTTACGAATGAAAAAATCTTGTGCTTACAACTGATAACTCTAGCGGTAGTAGTCAAAATTTTACAGCAATTTTTGTAAAACGCAATTTACAGAATGCAAATATAGGATATAGTAGAAAATAGAGCGAACTAAAATTGTATTTATCTCCCTGAATCATTCTGTATTTTTCCGACAGTTATATTAATTCTAAAGCTTTTTATAAATACTCAAAATATTTATGAACATTACCTAATATGCAATTTCAGCAATGTTGTACTACCACACAAAATAATTGCGAAAATTAATCAACAAAAAGTGAAAACAAATGGATAGCAAGCAAGGATTAATTACATAACATGCAATTATATACTAGTGATCCCTCAACAACTCTAAAATCGAAGCTAGTATGTTATATATATATATATATATATTACACATACAACGCGTGCATTCAACAGACATTCAAAATTTTTTTTATAGGTCACTTATTTTCTGGTCCGGACAAAACGTTTAACGGTCCGTTTATTTTCTTTGAAACATGAAAATTGTGCTTAAAAACCGCATGATTTTTAGAAAATTCAATAGCAAATGGGGTCGGCTATCGAAGAAATCTTATGCTTCGGACAGCCGAGGTCGTTGTAACTATTTTCGGTTACAAGATGATATTGTCCACTAAAATACAGCGGTAGTATCCATGCACTTTTCCATGATTAGATTGAGCAAGCACAATTATTGGTTTAGATGTTTATCATTTTAAATGGATCGAAACCAATAGTTGCAATTGTGAAATTGGAAATGGAACACATTTCTATGATTGCAATGATTACGATTGGAAAAGCAGTAATTTATAATTTATATAACTTAGATATCTCTTGTAATTTACGTTTTATGTACTAAAAATCGGTGTTCTACTAAACTTTTGGATGTTATAAGTATACAAAGAGAAAGGAAAAGCGCACCAAAAGCACGCGGTTGATAGTAAATAAATAAAATAAAGAAAATAAGTTATAATTTATAAAACGTTGCGAAATACTTACCCTTTTAAGCAACGTTATAAATGTTATAAAGCGGGTAAGGTCGGTTAAATATTTGTAGCATCAGATATGTTCGCCCTCAGTGAGAAATGTTCTTATATACAGAGAACAGACATTTGACACTTATTGATGCAATATTTTCATAATTAAAGTAATCATTGTTAATATTTAACGAATCTGTAGACCTGAATTTGTTTTAATGTGGTGAAATCTGCATTTTTATTTAAAATACTATCTACTTTAGCAATGACATTAATATTTTTGCGTCGCTAAAAGCATGTAGTATTCACTAGCTGAGAGAGTCTCCACTAATGATAACAAAGAATTTTGCAATTGTTATGAATAATTAGTAATACTTGCTGCAATTTGAGTATCTTAAAACTTCTTTTGAGTTTCCTTGATGCCAATTGCTTTTAGGCTTAAATTGTAAAATTATGGACTTACTTCTTTGGGAAAGCTAAAAGTAATAAAATACTGCGTTAACCATGTTTTTCAGTGTACAAGAATAGGCTGTAGTGGTTCAGAGATATTATAAGATGTAAAGCATGTATTTTACAAGTAACATGTAAGAAATTGTTCTTTAATAGACAGAACGTATGGTTATGGCATTATCAGTCATAAACATTTAGAGCTTGTTTTCAGAAAGTTAAAATTTTTCTATTGTATTTAGCACCACTTTCCTACATATTCTCGCCCTATTAATTAAACTACTGAACAAGTATTGCAATTGAGAGAACGATATGCTCGTCGAGAAATGATAACATTCGTCCTGACAATATCGATGTATTTCGTTTATGTTAGTTTAGTGATTATGCTTTTTTTTAATCTTTATATATTATACCTTATTTGCAGGACTTAATAAGGTCATTTATATACAAAGGGTACTAGGAAAATTTTGCAATATGACGCAACAATGAATGGTAGGAAGCTGCTTGTTGCTGCATGTTGAGACGTGTTCGTACGTGCATAGTAGCCGCCGCACCATGTTGATGGGCTCAGTGATTCATTAGCAGTTAGAATGTAAAGTGTTTGCGATGGCATCGTGGTCACGAAATGAGATAAGGGCAGTTTTGCGTTATAATTTCGTGCGTGGTTTAAATATAGACTAGTGCCTCGGAGAAATGAATCTTGCACTAGGTGGTGTATGTTCACATCGCTCAACGATATTCAGGTGGTATAGAGAATTTCAAAGGCGAAATTTAACTGTGGCGGATACTGAGAGGCCGGGAAGGCCACGAACGTCAGTTAAGGAGGAAAACGTTACTACTATGAGGAAAACGCTTGGCGAGGACAGGCAAGTGACCTACCAGCAGATAGAGAGTACTTCAGACCTAAATGCACCAGCAATTCGTTCAATTCTGCATCATGATTTGCACGTGAAGGAACTTTGTTCCCTCTGGGTGCCTCATCGACTGACTGAAGATCAGATGACACGGTGTGAGATGTTAAAAAAGCTTAATAAGGAACAATCTCGTTATGTGAACAACATCGTGATAGGTGACGAGACTTGGCTGTACTATTACGATGTGCCAACCCAAGCTCTAAACAAAGTTTGGGTCTTTGATGATGAGGACACACCCGTAGTTGTTAGAAAACTCCGATCTCTAAAGAAGAAAATTATAGCTGTATTTTCCAAATCGAGTGGAATTGTGGAACGCGTCGTTTTATACACACAGAAGACAGTCACAGCTAAGTGGTATACTAAACAGTGCTTGCCTAAAGTCATTGAATCTATGAAGAACCTGCGGCCAAAGTCAAGAATGGACACCTGGTTTCTCCATCACGATAATACTCCAGCTCACCGCGCCAAAGTCTGTACCGAATATTTGACTACGACCCTGCGGCTCTGCACTGTTCCCGCATGTGAAAATGAAGCTAAAAGGGTGGCGGTTTTCCAGTGATGAGGAACTTCTGCGGGCTTGGGACAACGACTATGCTTTACTCCCTAGTGAAACTTGGCAGAACTGATTTAAAGATTGGTTTCGGAGGATGGAGAGGTGTATTGAGTGTAGAGGAAACTACTTTGAAAAAATTAAATAAACAAAGCAGTATTGCAAAATGTTCCTTGTACCTTTGGTAATTATCATATGGGTCACTTAGTGAGCCGCAAGTCATAGGTTGTCGACGCCTAATTTATATTTTATTTATTTGACACTATTGGATTTATGTACCTCAAATGAAACTGAAACTATTATGGCACTATGATCTTGTATTACATAATGTCTTGGAACTAATTTGTTACCAGTACTAAAACAGACATTAGCCTCGAAGTGAAAATAGACAAAAGGGTCTAGATTTTGCGCAAGAGTGCTCTAAGGAAAAAATAGAGTTTTGGATAATAATTCGCAAATGGATATGTACAGAAAGAAATAAAGATGAAGATTACTATTGGTAAACATCATCGGAAATTTAAGTCGTACAGATGCTATACTATAAGAAAATTCTAACAAAATTAGTCACTGTGCATAGACTATATGTTGTAATGATTCGCGTATTTCTTTTGTACATTGAAAATACATTAAAATTATATTTGAAAACTTAAAATAGTGTTAAAATTTTATATGTTAAATTAAACGATGAAAAATATTTTACAATAAATAAGTCGATTATTATATCAAAATTCAATATTTTTAAGAACAACTTATTAACAAATTTAAGATCGTTTCTGTTGCTACTTTTAATACTATAAATAAATTATTGGATTGTTGGAAAAGTCAATCAATTACATGTACATTGTCGTTTCCTTCGATAATCTTTCACTATCTAACATTTGTGAGCTTCATAATTTCTCTTTAGTCGAACGTTAAATCACACAAGTAATTTTAAAGAGATAGTATAAGTGGAAGTCTGAAGGCGCAAGATCCGACGAATATTCCATACCAGATCCAAAACTTTTTCTGTGGATAATCTAACTTGAGTAATTTTGACTCCGTTATCGTGATTAAATAACATTCCTTTACGAGTCCTGGACGTTCCTGGATTATCTAGGAACGAATGTACTACGTATTCATTCGAACAGTTTGACGACAGTACACACTTGAAGTAATTGTATCGTTCCTTGATAGGAGCTCCGACAACACGAATCAAAATCCTACTATGATACATTAAGAACATAACCTTTCTCTAATGAATGTATGCTTTCGATGACGTTTGAGGTGAATATTCAGGTAGGAACTAAGACTGTTTTTCATCATATTGTTCTAAACAATCAACTTCTCATCACAAGTTATTCTTCGCTTCGAAAAAGGATCGTTCCCTTTACATTTATGGAGTATAGTATATCGCAGATGTTTATACATGTCGTTAAGTGCACTTTATTGAGTTTTCATAAAGGATTTAAATTTTTAGCTTTCTAACATATGATAGCTTTTTTATATTATTATATATAATAATATATATTATATATATATATATAATATATTTATATGATATTTAAAATCGAAGTAATAGAAATAAATGGCTCCATGTTATTCCAAAACTAAATAAATCCAAGATTGATATATTAAAATTAAAGTCAGTCTACCAATAAGTTTAAAATAACAATAAAATGTTTGGTAGTATTTTTGATAATAAGCTCATGTTTATTGACCCTTATAATATTGTGTCTAATACAGTTTTATAAATGCTATATTTTATTATAAGGTTTGGTCACAATTATTTATTCATGGTGATTCCATTATGTCCTCGCATTTTTGTTTAATTTATATTAGACTGAGACTGGAACTTAAACTGTTAATAATATTAATTCTATTCTGCTTTGCCATCATTTATGTCACTGAATACATTCTACTCTACCAATATATAAACTAATGTTTTGAATAAGGTTTCCTTTTCTTGAATCTAACTATAATAGTGGGTATAGATAGATCCATTATAGGATGAACTGATATACATGATCTATTTTGAATTTCATTGTTAACAAAATTTACTCTTAACTTACTTTATATATTGCTATAGTTTTGGTTAATATTATTCTTGTATAGAGGATAAAGGCCTTTCGCTTGATTTTTTTTATTTCGATAATAACCGTTTGAGGTAGTAAGATATTTATTAAATTTCATATTGATTGCTTCCCTTAAAAAGCTAAACTAAAATCAATTTTATTTATTTGAAAAGGTATTCAAGTTTCTAATGGATTAACTATTATGATTAATGCAAAATTTATATATGTATGAACATTTTAAATATTTATTACACATTAGAAGGGAGTTGTTAGTATTTATTATTACCAATTACAAATTGCCTACAAACTATTTAACTAACATTATAAATTGGGGTAAATTTTATTTCATTTTTCGTAATAAGAAGAAATTTTTATCCGGTGTCAGCTTCAATGAGATCAAAGATATCAAATTCCTCGCAATCTAACCGACGAGGAATTTTATTAAATATATTCATGCATAAAATCTCTCAAGGAGTAGTACAAAGGATATCGAGAAATAAAAATGCTTCGGAAAACCATTTTCATTTATTTGAACATATAATTTGGGTTCATTGTAGCAAAAAGATTTTATATGCATTTAGGCGTCTAAAAAATGCGCCCGCCATTAATGAAATATTGTTATCTTGTTTTTCGATATAATTTACTGTTTCTTATTTAAATTTCAGTAAATTCCAAACAACATAAAGTTACAGAATTTGGCTTCGTTTTATACACTTCGCCTATTAAATACCCTTTGCTTTTTCTGCAAATATTACTTTTTAACTACATGCAATTTATAATTCATTTCAATAGTACTTCTTTCTAAGCCCTGCCTATATATGTAGTATAGTACGTTCTAATATTTACTTAAATTCGAAATACTTCTTTAATTTCTGTTATTATTTGTTTATTATATGTATATGTAATTGTTTTTGTAAATTAAATTTTCTTGCTGAAACTGATATCATTTCTATTATTCACACTATGAACTTCATCTAATAAACAATATATAAATGAGACTTTATTACTTGCATTAACCCATTTATAAGTTAGTCATGCAATTTTGTTGAATTAATTCCTATGCATAGTTTTCTCCAAATTTCATTTATATGCAAGCACATTCTTCGCTATATTATTTATATTTTATATTACAAATTTAATTACCAATATAATGGGTCTACTGCTTAATAAATATACTACTTATTCTCAAATTTTACTTGAGTGTGTATATATTCATTAAAAGTTGATTAGATATAGCCACCAATTCTATATTTTTTACTGATATATGTTTCAACTAATTGATTGTTGAGGTCGTTACTGTGTGAAATTCCACTACACTAAGGAATAAATAAAACTAAGAAGTAAACGAAACACTGTGTCTAAATTTCACATTATATTATATTAGGTTAGCAACTAAGTACTTTCGGTTTTGTAGTATAAAATAAAACACTTTTTTTTAAACAAAGAATAGTTTTCAATCAATTATATATTTTCCATTTTGCTCAATGACCTTTTGCCATCTTTCTTTCAGCTGCATGATTCCGCGCTCATAAAATTTTTGGTTCTTATCAGCAAAAAACTGAACCAGGTGCGAGTGAAGGTCATCGTTATTTGTGTAAGTTTTACCATTCAAAGAATTCTGCAAACTTCGAAATAAATGGTAATCAGATGGTGTTGGATCAGGGCTGTATGGGGGATGTGGCATCAGTTCCCAGCCAAGCTCCAATAGTTTCCCACGAGTTGTCGAAGATGTGTGAGGCCTTGCATTATCTTGGTGGAAAACTACACCTTTTGACAATTCTGGCCGCTTTTCTTTGATTACTTCATCCAGTTTTATTAATTGTTGACAGTAAACATCAGAATTGATCGTTTGGTTCCTTGGAAGCAGCTCAAAAAACACAACACCTTTGTAATCCCACGAAACTGACAGCATGATCTTTTTTGGATGCAATTCAGCGTTCGATGTGGTTTGAGCTGGTTTATCGTGTTTGCTCCATGATCGTTTTCGAACTATGTTACTGTACAGGACCCATTTTTCGTCACCAGTGATGATTCTTTTTAAGAAAGGGTCGGTTTCATTTCGTCTAAGGTGCATATCGCAAAAGTTGATTCTTTGTGTTAAACGAATTTCTTTTAATTCGTGAGGTACCCAAATATCAAGCTTCTTAACTAGCCCAAGACATTTTAAATGTTTTTCAATTGTTGTGTGCGATACATGTAGCCTCTCCGCAACCTCTCGAACAGTTATATGACGATCCTCTTCAATTATTACTTTGATTTGGTCATCATCAACTTCAGTAGGCCGACCAGAACGTTGCTCATCTTTGAGGGAAAAATCTCCAGAACGGAATTTTTTATACCAAGCCTGATACGTGCGCTCTGTTAAGCAAATAGCACCATAAACTTCCCATATCTTTTTGTGAGCCGCAGCAACTTTCTTTCCTTTACGGAAATAAAATAGTAAAATATGTCGAAAATGTTCGTTTCTGCACTCCATTTAAAATTAACCCACAACTAATAGCTTTAATAAAAATCACGCACTACTTGCTTCTGAAGTTACGTCAATGTGACTAGTATCACGCTACAAACGGTAAAGTACAGCACTAACATATGTTATACAAAAAATAAAGCAACGTTCTCTATCAGTAAAAACCGAAAGTACTTAGTTGCCAACCCAATATATTAATAAATCAATAACACTTGCTCGATAGTGTCCTAACAGACAAAATTGTCGCAGTTAATATACGAGGCGTGTTTTTTTAAATAAGGGTTCTTTTGTTGCATACACTAATAGGTGATGCGCGCGCCTCAACGAGTGCTTGCGTCGTGTCCCGCCATTCTTTGGGAACAACTGTTCAGTTGCAGCTGTGTAGGTAACCTGTCTGTTCTGTGTCTTTAAAATGTTCAAGATTACTGAATCGCCCGCTCCGTGCATGGTACGGTCAATGATACGTTCTTTCTTGGCAAGAAATATGTCTACTGCAGACATTCACGGGCAGATTTGTTAAGTTTACGGAGCTATTGTCATGTGTGAAGCTAAAATGCATAAATGGGTCAGAGACGTCAAAGTTGGCCGCGACAGCGTCCATGATGAGTCCCGCTCCGATCGCCCAGTGTGATCATAAACGATGTAGTGCCTTCACCATGAACATACTTTCATACGACCTTTCTGAAGTGTCGAGGTCAGTGCGGAGTATGAGGCAAGTTTCTATGAAGAGGGTATTCAAAATCTAGTTGTAAGGTTTGATAAGTGTTTAAACAAACTTAGCAGCTATGTTGAAAAACAGAGAAATTTATGTAAAGTCTAAAAATAAATTTGGTTTTGAAAATTTTCTTTCATCTTGTTTTTATTTTCAAACGGTCCTTACTTAAATTAACACGCCTCATATAATATAGTATAAAATTTTGACAAACTGTTATATTTATTCCTTGGTGATATGTGTTTATTTATCAATCACAATTATCCAACACATAGATTTGTTTCTTGTTACTCCTGTTTAAAATCTTGTAAAAAAAATATGAATTTAGTTTTTCATATTTTTGTCAAACTGCTACTCCCATTTTCTAAGTTATTCAATTTATATTAAGTTTCTGCTATAGAATCACCAGTTTAATTATTTTTAGGCGTTCTTCACTTCATAAATTATTACTTTCACATCTATACTATAGTTAATACTTTATTACACTCATAAAATTCCACCTGTACATGTTATTTTAAATAAGTATATTTTTATCATTCTTTGATACGCTTAACGCCTCGTATCTGTCCGCCGTAGATGAAAATTAATACAATCGATTTTAAACTGTAGATTACATTGAAACTTAAATTTTGTTTAACAGAATTTAATTACTCAAACCATGTAATTATTGTTCTTGTATTGTTCTAGTTCCAAAGTGGTAGCAACGGTTAGCATGAGTAAATTCTAACTTAATTAAGGGCTATTGGTACGATTAGCATTTAATTGTTCATTTTCTTTGTTCATTAACAAGTAAATAGTTTGCCATCAGCCGACTATTATAGTTTTACTTATAATTCGCTTAAACGATTGCTTTTGAAAACCACAGTCAAATTATACTTTTGTTACTTCTTTCAATATCTAAGAAACTAAACTCAGAGGAAAGCGGAATTTTATTAATCTGTACAATTTTTTCTTTGTAATTATTTTGTGCGCTCTGTTGTAATTGGGAAGTGTCCAATTAGGGACACATATTATTGTATAATTCTATGTGAAGTAGCTATACGTATAGAGGAGAAATACTTTCTCATATTTTATTTAAAGTTAATACCAATAACGCAAGCATTTCCTTTTATGTTGTTTTAATACGTATAATAAATAATAAACCATCATACTCGATATCTTGTAATTCAAAAGATATCTACCAAAAACTAAGATAGGATTTTGCGAATTTTTCAAGAAAATATGTATAAGTTACGTAAAAGAGGTTTAAATATTAGGCTGAATATTATTTGACAACGACTTAACGAAGTAGGGATAAAATTCGAACATACAGACAAAAACAGTCGGCGTCGAGGAACATGTATAAAAATGACTTAACTGTTGATAAAGATTGGTCGAATAGAATCCTTGGTGATTATCACTACTGCAGGCATAAAGATCCATAAAAAAGCCTGATAAGCTGTTAAGTTCTGCTATAATGCAAAGAACGGTAAAGTATTATCTTTAATGAAAAGTTAAACTCACGAAAATGTTAATTATAATCTGTTTAATAATTATTTGGTGATAGTAATGATTCTTGAATCCTTCAAAAGAACAATGTTCTATAACATCGTAATCATGTTTGTCAAAGTTGGAAAGCTTAACGTGGTACTATAAGAATAGGTTGACTAACCCGATGGAAAATATGTAACAATTATATTATGTAAAAGCAATTTCTTTGAAAAATTCCGAAAATACGACAAAGTTTAACAATCGAGTACCCATAAGTATTAGAACATTTGAGGTTGTTATAAAACCTTTTCCACTGCCACCTTTTCAGATCTATTGTGGTCCTCACATGTCTCTCACCCTCTATTGGCTTCTTCGCTGTTTATTCTCATGTAACTATAGATCATTTTCTAGTTGGCTCTCCCCGTGTGACATCGGATCTACTTCCTCTAAGGAGTTGACCTTCGAAGCTTTATGTATACATCTACATGTATTAGTTATGATCGTCTACACGATCATAACTAATTTTTAGGCGTTCTTCCACCAATGTTTCTTACCATGCAGCCTTAAAACCTCTCGTGTGCCAATAAACGTTTTAGAGATTTACCGTTAATCCATTTTGATGAAAATTTTCTAGAATAATATTTGCATTATAGAAAATGAATATTTTAAATATGCTTAGATATGTGTCAACCTAATATTGTATACGGCTGCTTATACACGACTCTAATTGATTTAGTGACAGAAGTATTCTAATCTTTGCAACTGAAATACGACATTAGTCGATTTCAGTTGCATTTCGATCCGATGGATGGATGTATATTTCTCTCGTTATACTATTTTTATCGCACCAACATGACACCTACATTGTGTTGGAATTGCTAACAAAGTTCAGATTGCCTTTTAGCACACTTACCTAAACATAACTATTACATTTTGTTAATTGCAATAATTGGGCTTATTTTTTCCAATGTTTGCAAAAGATTATATAATGACACGTTAGAATTTTTTAAACGGTACAAATTGATAAATGGCTCTCAAACTAACATAATATTGTATACAGATGCTTATACACGTCTCTAATTGATTTAGTGACAGAAGCATTCTAATCTTTGCAATTGAAATACGACATTAGTGCTTCCACTTCGATCCGATGGATGGATGGATGGATGTATATTTCTCTCGTTATACTATTTTTATCGCACCAACATGACACCTACATTGTGTTGGAATTGCTAACAAAGTTCAGATTGCCTTTTAGCACACTTACCTAAACATAACTATCACATTTTGTTAATTGCAATAATTGGGCTTATTTTTTCCAATGTTTGCAAAAAATTATATAATGACACGTTAGAATTTTTTAAACGGTAGAAATTGATAAATGGCTCTTGAAGTCACTTACAAATTTACAGGAATTTTTACATATCCAGGTTAAGTGCATTTTATGAGCCTGAACAGTTAAAACATTAACCTAATCAATTTTGAACGATTTTATGTTTAGACACCATTTAACAAGATGATTAAGCTTAACAGTGTTACCACAACAAGCATAGACGTGCATGACTGAAATATGCAATTATTTTTTTGGACAATTCTCGTAACATAACGACCAATATCTACGTAACAATTGACTATAGTGCTATATAATGCTTCCATGTTTATCTAGCGTTTGTATTTTTTGAGTAAAATGTCATTAAAAATTTTCGTCCGTTTCTAGAGTAACTAGAGGCGTATATAACGTTCTTTTTTCAAATGAAACAATAAGTTTTTTGATAATTTCTATTAAAAAGTAAATTTTTTTATGAATATTGACAACGTAGTACATGCGTAGGTTTCACATCAAGAAATGAGTATGTGCAACATTTCAATGAACACAGCGTGTCATGTAAATGCAAAGAACATTAGGACATATTTTAAAAGCTAAACTATGGCGCAACACTGGAAACGTTATCTACAAAGATGTGGCATTTTTCTCGAATAACTTTTGTATCAATCGACTCATTTTCAAAGATTGACATCTCCGACTACTGCTTTTTTCTGGATTATAGCAATATATTTAATTTTTATCACTTGTAATATATGTAATTGCATCATTTAAAGAAAGTTGACCGCATTGAAATTTTATTTTCTGTTGGACAGGCTCAGTGAAAAGAGAAAAGCTCTGTTTCGTAGACCAAATTAGTAAGTTTTTCCTTTAGTCTCTTTCCTTAACTAGACTTAGCAGTTTCGAGAACGGATTATCTATACCCGCTTTAATATATTCATCTCTCATTTGTAGGAACTGCGTGTCCTCTTCTACTTGACAAAATCTACTTATGATTTCGTTTGTAAAGTTTATGTTGTTTATATGCTTGTTATGCTTATACTGCTCTCTTAGTAAATCCACAATCATCTTCACTGGTTTTCTGTTCCTATTTACTAGGTCTCTATATATTTTGGTGAGGCTCTCCTGAGAAACTGTTTTATCTGTCTCTGACCTGAAGAGTTCCTCCACGTATTCAGAGAGACCGCTTTGACACCATTGCTTTGATATTTTGAAATTGTCGAATCAGTTCGTGAGCATTTTCATTGGTCCTATAGTCATCGTGGTTTGGGACTTAGACTATTGTCACCTTTTTGTGATTACTGAAATCATTCGTCTAGGATTTCATTCCAAATTAATTCGATCATCGCACCGTTTAAGTAAAATTAATAAATAATGAGTGACTTATATGCCTTATGAATATATTATTAAGTGGCGAATGTGAAAGTGCGAAAAGTAAGGATGAAAATACCAAGTTTATGGTTATTATTACCATGTAAACTTTTTAATCTAGAAAATGAAGTATGGGTATAAGATAAATCAGAATATAAATCAGAGTTAAGGAATTACCCTTTTCAAAATATCTTATATTTCCACTAAAAAAGTACCGTATAGTGACTATCTTCTTCCGGGCCTCCGGGCTGGAACCGCGTCACTGGTATAACTCCCGACGTTTCGTACCCACTCGTATGGGACATTTTCAGGGCTCAACTATGGACCACGACCGCTGAAGTCTAACTAAAAGATTTACTGTATAGTGACATTTTCTTTCTTTAGTCGTTTAAGGTTTTCACTATATTACTACACTTATTATTAATAATGATAATACTTTATGTTAATAATCTAAATACAGACTACTGCAACAAAGAATAAGAATATATGTAATGTAGAGCAGTATTTAATCAACAAAATATATAATAATGCTTTAAATATAGCAATTGTTGCAACCGTTATTTATTGATACGCGTGAATGAAATCTTACATCGCGGCCGCAGCAAGATATTATGTATTATTTAATATAAGATATCTCTTTTGATTAAGAAAATGTTAAACAACGCAAACAAAAGACACGATGCTGAATGCCTTTCTGTAGTATGTATAAATTTGTTCTAATCAATCAATCAACATACAGGGGAGCTATAGTGAAAACACCAACCCTAAAGCATTGCCAAACACCGAAAATTGGGCCCGCTGAATTCAGCATGAACAATATGCAACCTGCAATACGGGTATGAGTTGCCTACATTCACAGAATGCACTTCTTCTTTCAACCAGCGCCCAAAAGAAGCTGAAGGAGAACTTATATATGCATATAATATGTGCACGTAAAATACGAATATCTTCTATACTCACGATACTAATTATACTATATATAGAAAGAAAACTAAAAGGAGTCCAATGAACAATTTTTTAATATGTTAGTACATTATATATTGTATATATATATTGTAATGCAACTTTCGCTCTTAAATGTCTTGTATACCATGTACTCGTAGTTACATATGCGGTAGTAGTGAAAGAATTCGTCTTGCTTATTCACGAATATAAAAGTGCATGCATAAAAGTATCAGATATTTATAAGCATTATAATAACATATGAAAAAAAGTAAAACTGCTAATAAAATGCTCGTTTCATTTTATTAGTTCTGTCACAACGGAGAGAAAGAAATACAGGAATTCTTGGGTAAATAAAGCTTAAACAAAATATTAGCAAAGAAGAAAGAAAATATCCAATTGCTTTACATTACATTTTAGTATATCGGAGTGGACGTAGGAGATTAATACTCGTATAGTAGAATCAATGTTGCTGCTAATTAACCTTTATAGGAATCTTTCGCTAGCTTATTCTCTGCCCTAAGGTAAGGGATGAAAGTTATGTCAAAGAGTAAATTCATGTTGTTAGTCTGCCGAAGAAAATAAATACCATCAAGTTCATATGGAAGATATTTAAGAAAGTTTTTAGATGTTTTCTTTTAAGCAATTATTGATAAAGATAATGAAAATTCAATACTGGCAATACATTATATATTCTAGCTGATCGTAAATAAATATGTCAAACCAAATTAGAAAAACATTCGTAGAATCATGTAGGCACAAATTTCTACTTTACCTTTTGGTAAGTGGAAAATAAGGATGAAAGATCATGAATACTCTAGTTTGTACTACACTGTATTGAAGAACGTAACAATGTGAAAGCGTATATTATTTTTAGTTCATCGCTACTGTATAATGACTACATATTTCGTAAAACTGATTATATACAGTCTTATGAAATAAGTAGTAATTCGTAAAACTATACAATCAGCAAAAATATAGCATTTTGATTAATTATAAAATTGTTACTTACAAATATGTTAAATAAAAGTGCTTCTCCATTCACTTCATATTATAAGCAAGCTGAAGTTATAAAATGATAATAAGAAACGCAAAGATAGAATGAACATATTCGAATTGAAATGAAAATAGAATAGAAAAGTTTAATAATTAGTAATAAGTGCTCAGAAACACCGAATTCCTATTCATATTTTTTACTAGATTACTAAACTGATAATTAATAGTATGGATAATACAAAGTGCAACTTCCTATATTATTATGAATATTTTTCTTCATAGTAACTTCTCAAAGGTAATACGGACAACTTTCCAAAAATTTTGTAATAGTTTTTACAATATTATTAGGGGATAATAGAGATGTAATATTCTACATTTTGGAATAAGTCTTGTTAACTAATGTAACAGAAGGTTCTTGGTAAACATTGGACATGGTGCTTGTTTAAAGATCCGCCACATGTTTTCATATGTCAATTGCAGTTAGTATCGTTTCGATATTTTTTGTATTATTAATCAGAATTAAGCACCACAAACACTACTAATCGAATTGATCTATATTTAAAAACTAGTTTCTAAAAATAAGGAAAAGGTACTTGCTTACTTATTTCTAAGTCTTTCTTCCGTGTGGTGTAAGAAAAAAGCGTGTAAATTAATTGCGACAAGGTCTAAATATCAATAACTCACACATCTCACACGAATATTAGTTTAAATGTGTAAATAATAGTAAAGACTTTAAATGTGTAACTTGCAGACTAAGAAACCATAAATTGTTTGCTTTTTTTATCAAAAAATACCAAATAACTGGCTAAAGTATCAGTCTGATATGAAAAGAATGGGTAAGTAAACAGAAGCATCATTCAACTTGCCTTGCTATGTATGTGGCTGTGTGACTATGCAGAACGAATGAAAATGATATTTTTCACAGAAAATCATTTTTCATTGTAAAGCTATAAGCTGTAAAGCTACATTTTTTTGTTTGTCCGTTTTCTGCGTAAATATATAGACCAGACGGTTTCCTGGCTCTGGAGCATGCAATGTAGGAGCAATGAGAGAAACAATTGTTTTTTAAATTGAAACCACACAGTTGCAAAGATTGCCATTGCACTTTATTGGAAGTCATAGCGAACGCAAGGTATATTGAAAATTAAAGTCGTTTAATCTCGAACGCCATGTCTGTTGGAATGAGAGGTATTTATGAAAGTAGTACATCTTCATCTTTATGAAGTCCAATCAGAATTGTTGCTTCAATTAGATTGTTCATCAATTTTATAACAATTAATTGTGTGCCATTGCATAACTTCGGTTAATTAATGTTTCGTAGTAATATAATTGACACTTGGCAAAATGTGTGACGGTAATCCAGGAATATCGAGGGAATTAAGAAATTCTGTTGGAAAATTTATTACTTCACTTTGGTTCATCACGAAATCGATGGATATGTATATCACTGTTTCACCTGCGATTCAGTTTAGAATGATGTTATTCATATCGTGTACGTTGATATTTTTAGCCGCTACAATGGCTCTTCCACTCAACCATGCGTGATTTCCATAATTTGTTTCGACGCTTTGGAAAACCTTATCTACTAATTCTTCTTTTGAATTCTAGACGGTTATTATAAATTTTGTATATAAAGATGTACAAGGCTAAACTTGGAAGTTAAAATCGACTATCTGAAACTCTAGAAATGGAACTCATTGCGCCTGTGAATAGAAATGAATACAGAACTACTATTGTAGATAAGCTTTACGCTGTCATTGAAGCTAAATGGCTCCTGTCTAATCAGAATAATCCTAGTACTATTTGGATTCAACAAGAAAATGTTCAACCGCATTTCGACAAGAACGATGTAAACTTCAATGAATCTGTTTGCACGTCATCTTTTACTAATATTTCCATAAATTTGATGTGTCAGCCTCCAAACAGTCCTTAAACCAATGTGCTAGATCTGCAGACACATAATACCAAACTTCTACTACGAGGGAGCGTTTCTATATTCGCGGAATGAGCGGGTTGTAGAGGGGTGAGTGGGCGCATTGGGGGCGTGGCCTGTGCAGCGACTCATGATTAGTATAAATACGAAGTTTCATTGTTATTAGACAGTTAGTCTTTGAGCTATCGTCAACATAATCAACATAATCAGGAGTGAAAAGTGAAATATGGGAAAAATCGAATATCGTGCCGTTATAAAGTTCCTTATCAGGCAAGGAAAATCAGTCGCGACCATAATGAATGAGATATCATTGGTTTACGGCGACTCTTGTCCAGGAAAAACCATGGTGTACAAGTGGCATAGTTTATTTAAACAAGGAAGGGAATCCCTTGAAGACGACCCGAGGCCGGGCAGGAGCATTGAGGTGACCACGCCAGCACTTATCCAAAAAGTTGAATAAATTGTACTCGATGATGCTCGACTAAACAAGAAACAACTCGCAGAAATGGTTGGAGTATCCGATACAACAATTTTTAAAATCCTACACGATCATCTCGGCATGTCTAAGGTCAGCGCAAGATGGGTGCCGATAATGCTCACGCCGCCGCAAAAGCAACAGCGCGTAGAGTGTTCGCGTGCATTTTTGGGCCATTAAAGAGAAAAGACGGGGAAAATTGACAAAAGGTGTTCTGCTTTTGCACGACAACGCACCCGTCCACAAGAGCCGCGTTGCGTTAGCTGCCCTGCATAAGGTGGGCTTCGAAATTGTGAATCACCCACCCTACAGCCCAGACCTGGCCCCGAGTGATTATTACCTGTTTCCGAAAATAAAAAAAGAGCTGCGGTGTAAAAAATTTACTTCCGATGATGAAAGCAAGGAGGCAGTTTCGGCGTATTTTGCAAATAAAGAGAAATCATTTTTTTATGAGGGTATAAATAAATTAATTGAAAGATGTGAAAAATGTATCCGTCTTGCAGGTGAATATATTGAAAAAGAAAAATAATTTGGTTTTTTTATTTCCACCCCTTGTCCCCCATTCCGCGAATATAAAAACGCTCCCTCGTACAAATACTCGTATCAATGAAGTTATTGATGCCGTCACGGGCGCTTTTAATGAACTGGGCCGTGATTCACTTAATAATGTCTTCCTATCCCAATAGGAGTGCATGAAGGAAATAATTAAAGTCAACAGCAGATCAATTATAAGTTATTCTGTTTAGGCAAAGACAAATTGAAATGACTAGGACAGTTACCCCATTGCTTTAGAAATGACTTGGATCTTGTTCAAACGATCCAAGCAAGGATTAGCAATTTAGGCTAGTTTAGTATCTTCCGTTATGTCAAGCTATTATGTAAGATTTTTCATTAAATTGAAACTAAATTTTGACGCATGGTTTCTGAAAAAAGGGTTTCGTTTCAAAGTGAATAATTATTTTTGGAGATAAAGATTCACCAAATTGGACACAATTGCGACAGAGGGAGTATTAATAACGTTTTTATACATTGTGCAGAAAGAAAAACAGTCTCTGTCTAATAGAAACAGATTGGAAAATATGTAAAGAAAAGTTCCTTAAAAACTGCTTTGGACACAGATTTTGTTACTTTATGGCTAAAAAGAGTTTCAAAAGTTTCCATGGCTCGCTACACCAAAATTACGCAAAACAAAACGCAGATATCTTACTTAAAATTTAAAGAAATTGTTGCATGAGTCAAAAAACAGAATTATATAAGTATATATATATATATATATATATATATATATTGTATATATGATTTCCTATATATATATATATATACATATATATATATATATATATATAATATTAGTTAAAAGTTTAACACCAACTAAAAGCTATTGTTGATTTTCCCCATAACATTAATTCAGACTTCGTGATAGTAGTGCAAGTCGATGGGATTATAAATAAAATCAACAATGATCTAAACGCGAAAAATAATGCACCGTTGCCTTTCTAAACATTTCGCAGGCATATGACAGACTGTAATATGAACACCTTCAATTCAAATTCTTAAATTCTTATTTCACAGGCACACTTTCTAGTCATACTAAGTCGTATGTAATGCCATTCAGTTTTATGTCTTCACGAGGTAGTATACATACTAACTCTATTCTTATACCTAATAGAAACCAGTCCTTGCTAAGGAAATGGATAATCAAGCCCAAGAAAAGAACTAAGCATCCGATGCATACAACGCACAAAGAAACCTGATCAGCGGCATAGGTATAATTTATAATTGTCGTAATCAGAAAATACTAAATATCTCAATATATACCTGGGTCGCCGGCTTATATGCTTATTACATTTTCGCCAAACGCGAATAGCTCGGATTGAAACTCCAAAAAATACATTGGATTATTGATTGAAAATATTATACAAAGCCGTATTGAAGCCAGAGTATCGTCTTCTATCTTGTAGGCTCTGGGGAAAAGCATCCAATTACAATGTCACCATTTTAAAATGTTTTCAAAATAAGGTATTTGGCACAGTTATTGGTGTAAATGAGGTCGTATAAAGCGACGTTCCATTAATTTGGTTAAGGAAAGTCATCAAATACTTTAACGAGAAACACAACAATATACTTAGAAGTAATTCTAGCATTGTACATTTAAACTCGGCGGTGATAGTGCAGTGCTACATAAGTTAAAACGTTATCAAATAACCAGTTATAATAAAAGAATTTTCACATATGTATTATTTACTTTACTGTAATGCATCTAGTTTAAATTTTTGCTTGATAAACAAGGTATATATGTTGAAATATTGTAGAGTAAAATGTTATACAGATTACAAATATATTTCGTAAAATCGGTCTAAATAGAAATATTAATAATATTGAGAAAGAGATATAATCGTAATGATATTAAATATACGTGGAAATAGAAATTAGTGGATGTTATAGTACATTATGTAATAAGCTCATGGAATAGTACCACTTGCAATTACGTGATATCAATATGCCGTCTTCTTTTAAGGATATTTTCTTAAAAGATCATTACAGTAGATTGACTTCAGATGTTTAGTATTGTAAATGCTGAATTTCGATTTTAAATAGAAGTATTAACAGCACTAAATCATCAAACGGTTGTTCCTGTTTACATATAATAAATGATGATTAATTGAATATGCAATAATCTTTTAAAGAAAATTTTCCTTGCTTTGCATTTGTTGCTATTATAGTAAAAGGCAGTGACTTTTCATTACTCAAAGACTCCGCATCGTTACAATAAATTTCTTCCATCCTTTAAATTTACAATAATTTAGAAAACAGAGGGTTCTTTTCTATTGTTTTCTTGTTTACAGTAATTTAGTCGGTATTTGTGATCAATTTGTACTTACTCTGTATACTATAGCGTAGCTTACTTCTTATCCCTTGGCATTACTTAATTATAATCAACGAAAGTTAAATATAACAAATTATCTTCCATTAGACTGTCTTTAATATATTTGTTAATACAAATTAGGTTTTCAAAATTTTTTTATCATTTTAACAAATGCTTTATGGGAATGAAAAATTTGTGAGGTTATTTTTTAGGCCTTTTCTGATTAATACTATCGCACCTGAATTCATTCAATAAATGTGTTCTTTTTTAAATGTATATGAAAGTACAATTACAGAGTCAAATGTAAAGACTGCTTGTTATTCTCTTTTTGAACGTTTCTAATTCAATTTCTGAACGAATTGGATTTAATTGTTTTTTATTAACCTTACGAGTGATTCGTATAGATAAAAAAATAAACGATAAATCTTAAATTTAAGGAATAAATAAAGCACTAAGGAGTAAATAATATCTTTGTCTAAATTTCATACTATATTGTATATTTACTGCGACTAGTTTCGTCTGTTAGTACATTGTTGAGCAAGTGTTTTATTTATTCCTTAGTGTAATGGAATATCATAAAGTAACAACCTCAACAATCAACTAATCTTAAATTTCTCAGATTTTACCTAAACTATAATTAATTAATAATATAAAGTAGAATATCTTATTTAGTCTTTAACCTTTTTAATCAGTCCTAGTTTCTAAAGTTGTAGAATCGAAAGTTAAAATTTTTGACGCAACATTTTGAGTACTCTCTACCGTAGTAACTTTATGTTACTGAACTCTGAACCTTATAATTGGAAACTACTTGCTATTAATTTTGGTAATAGCAGTTTTGTACGCGAATTAGTTTGATGAATGACTTATGCAATTGTAAATTTCTAATAAATGATCAAAATTATTATATCAGATGTATATGCTGTATAATTTTGTATTAAATTGTAAGTAAACCGATTCGCATCTGCAATTAATTCTAACGTGTAGTATAATGAGCACATAGAAAATGCTAAACTACCACCGCTTTTCCTACCGACAGTATCGTAAGATGCAATTTTATTGTAATGTATCTCACGGTTGGCTGAGAACTCTAAGCTCGTTAATTAGTTTGTGTCGACTACTGGGTGTGAGATATTTGCGTGTTATTCTCGACTAGTCTGCGAATATTATCTTCATTAAGAAGGTGTCTCTAACAAGCACTGGTCTTCCTATGCTTACTCCCGTTTTGCTATTAGTAACGTACCACTGATGACACCCCTACCCTTCGACCTCCCCGAAACATTATTCCAACATAAAGTTTCTCAGTTCCTGAATATTATTGTTTGCCTACTTAATAACTAGATCCGTTCAGAACTATGCAAATTAAGATTCAATAACAGCGTTAGAGTGACTGCAGTCTGTGTACATGTGAATGTGACACAATCTGATATATGACAATACTGAAATTTCAGTTTGGATGCAATTGCAATATCTACATGGAAACTTATTTCCGATGAGATAATTTCATGCTATGTATAATGTATGTGAATCTCTCAGAAACTTGGTTAGGTACTTGTATAAGGCGCAAATTAGAATATTGTTTTGAAAAAATATTTGAAAACTAACTAGATTTACTAAATACATGTAGAGTAACACTTAATTGTAATAGTTTATAATGCATTCTTTTATATTTACTACTTCGACTCGTTACATTCAAGGAATAGTTTGACTATTACCACGATAAAGCTTTCATTATTCTTAACCAAAAAAGAAAATAAAACGTCTTACCACATCAATGTTCATATTCTCTATACATATTTCGATAACTAAGTTGTCATCATCAGTACAAAAATAATGACAGTATCGCACTTGGATCAGCGGTGAAACTCGCACACAATTATTTGACGCAATAGCAAAATCGCAAAATACTGTATTGTCCTCGGTGGAGTGCAAATAGTGAACACTGCTATGTGCTATAAGTGACATAAAAAATACATTGTTGACTGAGAGAAATGTGAACACATCTAGTGGTGAAAACTTTTCACCAGTTATCCACTTCACGCTACGTAATAACAGCTATAAACAAGATAAGTGTTTCAGAAATTCGAAAATTATTAATTTTTCTTTATTTTATGCATCGTCGATTGTTAATATTTGTTTCTGCCGAATCACAAATGCAAATTTACTGCATTTTTTTCAGTTCCAGTTTAAATTCACCTATATATGTACATACATATACACAATATTCATTTATGCATTAGTAGCTTTGATTTTAATTGTTATTATTGAATTTATTCTTTTGCCGTGTTGCTGATTAATAGCAAAATACCCCATATATATCTGAAAAATAATTATTTAAATGATTGCCTGTGAAAGTGAAAATCAGTAGCTTACCATTTAATACCTCAAGATTTTATGGAGTTTGGTCACTCACTTTCGGTAGACATAGATTTTGGTAATGAACCTTCAAAAGGTGAATTGCCAGTGCAATATATATTATTAGCTTCCAGAAGGCGTGAAAACCGAGTGATCTTCGATAAAAGCTCAAGCTGTGGATGAATATAGCTTCAAACAATTTTATTTTTGTTATCTTTAAGAGTAAGTTATTAAAACGCAATGTTATAATAGTTTATACAACTAAAAAAAAGATTCAAATAATTCAGTGGTATTTTTCTGTAAATTCTGCTCATAAAACTTCCGATTTATTTTCTGTTGTGTACGCCAATCGGCATATTTCATCTTGTATAACAATTGTAAGGATCTTAAATGCATTAAAAAAAGATGGACGTGTTGCAGAAAATGCCAAAAAAACAATGATCAATCTCAACTCCCTATGAAGGCCATTAGGCAGAAGAGAGGGGTGAGAATTTGTTCCTACGTAGTAATTAATGAACTAATGTTTCTGATGATTCTGGGATTAAGAAAAGGACTGTAAGGAATATTTTAAAGGGCAACGGATACAAATATTTCAAAATTCAAGCAAGCTAAGGAATTTGGATAATATTTGAAGAATGGGAGTTTCGTTTTAGAAAATTTATTCTCAGATAAGTCGTCCTTTCCAATTTATGGTAATCACAATCATTCAGTTGTTGGGTATTGGTCTAAGAATAAGCATCTTCATTTTAATAAAATGGCCACCAGATCACCTTAGTACACTCCTTGCGACATGGTTATGTACAAGGAGGCCTTTACCAATTTGGAAGGGCAAACAATTTAAAACAATAGAACAAAGTTTCAGAAGAAGGAATTATGAATTATTCTTTGAAAAATTAAATCAAAATAGAATAAAGAAAATGCGAGTATTCGTTCTACTTCTTTCATTTCCATTTATCGAAATTTTTGCTTGCGTAAATGTAAAAATAATGTTGAATGATACAAGATTCGTAAATACATGTATACACTTTGCAGGTTTTGTAAATATATCATTAAATATCTCTTGTGCTAGTTGAAAAAACTATATTTATTAGTGCAAAAATAGAACATGAATAGCGAAGAATCGAAACGCTGCAGGGAACACAAAAGCATTGTAAATGTCACGCGGCCAGAAGAAATAGATTCTAATTACATTTATAGGGGTCAAATTTATAGGTTCTTAGTAAAACTCAAAGAAATATTTTTAATTCAAGACAGACGAATTGCTGTTTAGAAAAAGACTGCCACATTATTTTATGCAACAAATTATTATTTTATGCAACAAATTATTATTTTATGCAATAAATTTAAAAATGCATGTACATATTATGGTACAATAATTAAATACAGCTGTCACTTATATTACAATGTCTATCTTCTATCTATCGTATCAAACAAATTTTACGATGGTAATAAAGTTTTTGCCGACAAATATTGTAGTATACAAAAGAAAATAGACAAATAATCGACATTATTATGAAAAACAAAGTAAGAGCTAATTGAATATAATTAATTTGATGTACTAAATTATTTACCATTTTATGTGGAAGTTTATAACTTTATAAGAACAAATAATGTCAACAAAAATTTCGAGTGGTTTGAAAAGACAAAAGTAGTGTGTTAGATTTAAGGACAAAACGGCAAATAATCAAACAGTTAGATAGGGATGAAAAAACATCTGAAATTGAACAATTTTAAGGTATGAACCGAGTCTACTATTGGGTCCATAAGATTCAATAAGGACTTAATTATACTTCCTCTTCAAAATACAACGCCATTAACAGCTATAAAGGTAAAGAGAACCAGACCTAAACTACTAGAAAAAATGAAACCGTTACTAATGTATTGGATTGAAGAAAAAGGGAATTGCCTCGTCAAACCTATTATGCAATTGCCAAACAGAGATATGATCATCTAAAAGGAAGAGTTTGATAATACATCTTTAAAGAAGCAAAATTTCGTATCTATTACAAGATGGCTAGACCGATTTGGAAAGCATCATATTTTACATAACATCAAAGAAAGTTACAATTGCGGGGTTTCGAATTGCCCAGTTTCTGCAATAGTTTTGGGCAATAATTGAAAGTGGTGGGTATTTAGTCCGCTAAACAAGTTTTAAGGCTGAACAAACTTCCGTACACATCCACAGAAGGAAAAAAGGCATCTGACTTTAAAGCAGTAAAAGACAGGTTAACACTTCTATTTTAAAGCAATGTTAGTGGAGATTTTAGATTCAAATCTAGTAATCTATCAACAAAAAGATTCTCGAGCCCTTAAGAACGTAGAAAAAGCCAAACGATCGGTATACTGGCAACCTAATAAAAAAGCATTAATGACGAGTTAAGTTTTTATTGATTGGTTAATTAAAATCTTTTCTTTGGAGTTTGAGGCATCGCCAATCGCAAAACTATTAAGCTTTGTTGATAGTGAATATTCACTCAGTAAACTTGAAAAGCTTGGTAGATATAAATGTAGTTTTCTTACCATCCATTACGACGCTTATGATTCAATCATTGGATCACCTGTCACTTTCAAAAGGCATTATTTAATATCCACTCTTAAGGTCATGCTAAAAGTAATAGAGAAAGCAATCTTATAATATTATATATGCGATATAAGATATCAAAGCATTACGGTGCGATATTAAATCCTAAACTGTAACGCCGTTTCGACGAATAGTTTATCTCAATACGTTTAGCAATAAACATAGGTGAGTTAATTGATATAGATAAGCGAATAGAAGGGGGAAAAGCTTCAAGGTCATAATGAAAGCGATATTCTGGAAGTTATCAATACACACGTCATAGAATCTATAATTTAAGATTTAATAGAAATTATACACAGAAGAAACTCGTTCAATTTTACACGTCCAGAATTTGCTCTACACAATCGATTAAAATTTTTAAGGACGAAAAATGTTTAAAGTGCGATTTGAGAATAAAATTTTCTGTAAATTGTTGGAGAAAAAGTAACCCATGTCTTTAAACTTTTTAATTTTCCCAAATTATAAACTTTATAAACTCTAAAGATTGTGCACCGGATTCATCTATAAGTAATTAATTATATAATATACTGCTCAAAGCAATTAACGATTATTTCATAAAAATGATAATAATTTAATAAAATATATTTAATATCATTTTTGGGTTTGGATATATTTGTCAACAGTATTTGAACATGTAATTTTACCTTAAGTTGTTTAGATAAGTTTTAATGTAATCTTACTGGGAGAATATAAAATGGTGCATTTTTAGTTCAGGAAAATAATAGAAACATTCAATTTTGCAGAAGTTTTATTGCAATAAGAATAACGATATATAAACATCTAAAAATACAACACAGTATTTATACGAAGGTCTAATGTTTTGCGGTTTGTTCTGTGGCGTTTTACTGAGAGCTTGGGTTCAATATTATATTTACTGTTGATGTCGACTTAGTTATGGAAAGTGTATACACGTAGGAAATGAATAGTAGTGTATAAGGGGTTTTTATTACCTATAATTCAACTACATTCACCAACGCAATATCTTAAGAAATTGTAATTGGTTAGTCACGGTACTTCGGATTTTAAGATTAAGTCGTAGCAGTGTATCTGGCTAATGCAAATGAAAAATAATGTAGGTCGTGTTGGTAATATATTTGAAATATATCCTTTATTAAGAAGGTACAACACATTATCAACTTACATTACAAAAATGTAATGTTGGAAGAAAATAAATTATATTACTAACTATGGCAGAAAATACTAGCGAAAATAACCACTTGTTACAATACTCCTCTTGAAATTTATAATAAATTTATTTTAGACGTTTTTATATTACTTTACGTTTTTATATTGCTTTACTAAGAATATTTTTAAGTCATTTCAGATTAAAATTTCTAATAAATATTTCTTCTAGTTTTTGTATTAACAGTGTTTGTCACTATTAAATTCTCTACACATGTTGCATTTTGAAATTACATACTTATGTGCGATAATTATGGATGTAACGTTTTAATAAATAAATACGGATTTATTTAAAAAAAACGATTTTGGAAAAAATATGTGTACAATTAAGCTACGGAGAAATGAATTAAGAAAAAATGATGAATTCCCACACATGTCAATGTCAGTTTTGTATTCGATTGTGCCTGAGAACTTAAGAGTTCTTAGAGGAATGCAAATAAAAAAGATTAGCAAGTGCTTGAAACATTTTTGAGCCGTCACAACGAGGAAGGTGATGTACCATACCGTTATAAGAGATGAGACATGGGTGTTCCACGTAACATACAGTGCAGACTTTACACCTTGAGACCATCATCTGTTCTGATATCTGAAGACCTTTCTGGGCGGAAAGCGACCGTGACCGTGAAAGTATTTCAAATATTTTGCGTTCGGATAAATATTTAACCCGGTCAGGAGATTGTGTAGAAAAGTAGATAATAATTGAGTTTTATATTTTTGAATAATTTTTACTTATTAAAAAATAGCCCTCGTATATTTATTGGTGTACATGATGTTCAGAAGCTAGCGAATTTTGTAGAGCTATACTATTTTATATTAATAAATAGCTTAGCAAAACAAAGTTATTAAGTTAAACCTAAAAACATACTATATTGTAATAGACAGTATTTGAAAGAAGTGTGTGGTTTAGAAGAATGCCAAAGAAATATCTATTTAGCAACTAGTTGGTTGTATATTTTACGTTTACTGTCAAGTAGAAGTTTCCTTGAGATAAGACAATAATTACCAAATAAGCAATGTATGTACATATATAAAATCATAAATATAAGTGAATTTCTTTTAATTCCTGGTGATTTCTTAATGTGTACATATACCTATAGAACATGCACATAATCCGTTATATTTAAGGTACGAGGGAGCGTTTTTATATTCGCGGAATGGGGGACAAGGGGTTTCTTTTTCAATATATTCACCTGCAAGACGGATACATTTTTCACATCTTTCAATTAATTTATTTATACCCTCATAAAAAAATGATTTCTCTTTATCTGCAAAATACGCCGAAACTGCCTCCTTGATTTCATCATCGGCAGTAAAATTTTTACCCCGCAGCTCTTTTTTCATTTTCGGAAACAGGTAATAATCACTCGGGGCCAGGTCTGGGCTGTAGGGTGGGTGATTCACAATTTCGAAGCCCACCTTATGCAGGGCAGCTAACGCAACGCGGCTCTTGTGGACGGGCGCGTTGTCGTGCAAAAGCAGAACAGCTTTTGTCAATTTTCCCGTCTTTTCTCTTTAATGGCTTCTTTTAGTCGCTCTAATATTGAAGCGTAATATTCTCCGATTATAGAAACACCTTTATCTTTATAATCAATCAACAATATTCCTTCCGAGTCCCAAAATACCGTTGCCATGAGTTTCCCAGCTGATTGTGACACTTTAAATTTCTTGGGAGGTGCTGTGCCCTTTTTATGCCACTGCATGGAGTCTTGTTGGGACTCAGGATCATAATGATGAACCCAAGTTTCGTCTCCAGTAACAATTCCACTCAATATACCATCCTTGTCTTCATTACAGAGGTCCAAAAATGCACGCGAACACTCTACGCGCTGTTGTTTTTGCGGCAGCGTGAGCATTCTCGGCACCCATCTTGCGCTGACCTTAGACATGCCGAGATGATCGTGTAGGATCTTAAAAATTGTTGTATCGGATACTCCAACCATTTCTGCGAGTTGTTTCTTCTTTAGTCAAGCATCTTCGAGTACAATTTGTTCAACTTTTTGGATAAGTGCTGGCGTGGTCACCTCAATGCTCCTGCCCGGCCTCGGGTCGTCTTCAAGGGATTCCCTTCCTTGTTTAAATAAACTATGCCACTTGTACACCATGGTTTTTCCTGGACAAGAGTCGCCGTAAACCAATGACATCTCATTCATTATGGTCGCGACTGATTTTCCTTACCTGGTAAGGAACTTTATAACGGCACGATATTCGATTTTTTCCATATTTCACTTTTCACTCCTGATTATGATACTTGGTTGACGATAGCTCAAAGACTAACTGTCTAATAACAATGAAACTTCGTATTTATACTAATCATGAGTCGCTGCACAGGTCACGCCCCCAATGCGCCTACTCACCCCTCTACAACCCGCTCATTCCGCGAAAATAAGAACGCTCCCTCGTAATTATGTGACACACTTTTATATTATTCTATTACACGTACGGGTTTGAAATTATTCAATTTAGTTGCATTTCTGTGTTCTACATACTTATGAAGGAATTCTATTTTAGAGAATATTTTGTTTGCCGGTAGTTTTTTTCATTAATTATTTATTGAAAATATATTTACACCTTTTCAAAATAATCTCAAAGAGGGTTTTGAAGGTATTTTTTCTTTTATATGTGTATGTACGACCACTTCGCATTAAAAATTTGAAAAGTAGCTCTAACAGTTTTAATTAAAAAGTATTAAACGTAGGTAGCTGAAATAAAATTTGGGTTCCGCAAACGTGTTATGGTATGTATGGCGTCATTAAATGTTACAAAATCATCAAATAGGTGGAAGTGATATTGATAAAAATAGATTTTAAAGGTTGACATTTCAAATACGTTAATACTTAAATTATTATATATAAATACAATATTTTGCACTAAAATTTTTTACTATTATGGTAATTTGTCTTCTACGAATAATAGTTATTTTCTAAGGTAATAATCAGAAAACATTAATTATTAGTAAGCATCGCAAAAGTTGAATGTAAAATATTAGGCAATTTAAAGCAGAAATGTCTGGTGGAGATAAGTAAAATATATTACTATCTGCCGGATTTAAGATTATAAATTATTTCTAGCAAATCAATCATAGCATAGGCAGCGTGTTGTTACTAACAGCATCGGTGATATATGACTGAAATTTTGGAGATTACCTAATTTAGCATTAAATGCGTACTTGGTTTAGGTGACAGTTAATATAGAGTAATTTTTACGTGATGAAGCAGAACTGAAGTTCTTTGGTAAGAATATCTCATCTAAAATTAAAATTTTATTTAAAACTTACATTTGTCTAGTATGCTACTGACAAAAAAAACAATAAATGACTACATTTTCATTGAAAAAGTCGTATCCTTTATAAAGAAAATTTGATTTAAAAATATATATTTTCAGCGAGTGAGTCGTGTTTTGGTCACATAGTATAACATTTAATGTCCAACAGGTTCTCATTTATAGAACAATTATACAAATTAAATTAAATGCATTTATATAGATGAAATAGTATCAAAAAAGTAAAACAAATCGTTTTAATAATAATGAATAGAATATATCTCTGTAGCGTATGTTGGCCGCACGGTGATACTACGTATACATATATGTATGTATTATTTAATATTTTTTTACATTTTGAGATTTAGTAGTCTGAAATAATTTTAAAAATATATGCAAATGTAAATGTGTTCTTCCGAAATTGTACAGAAATTTAATAAAAAAACAAAGGAGACTTCAAAGCAAATTTAACGTGACTACCAAATGAATTTCCCCTATTTCTCTTCTTCATACTCAGAGGTAATTTCCACGAGATAAGAGGAAACGTTTCTGTTATACATCAAACGGTTTCGGAACTCTCTGAAGAATATCCAATAGTCTAGTCCAGAAGTTACCCACATAGTATAGGATATTAATCAAGATCCTTACGTATATATGTACATACGTACATATGCCTTTATTTTGTTCATATTGTGTCTTCGACGTAAATCTATAGCTAAAAAATGCTAATGCACATTGAAATATAGGTAACATATTCACATTTATCTAAAATGTCTAAATTCTAAGGAATGAATACTTTTATACTTTTATTGGACATTGAAAACTGTCAATAAACATTTTCTAGTAATAACTAAATTATGATTCATCCCAACAGCAAAAACCATTTTTATAAATGCATATTTCTAAATTTATCTAAAATAAAATATTTTTCAATACGAGCGCAACTGAAACGTCCGAAGTGATCCCCTTCGGCATTAATACGCAGTTGAAATCGAATTTCGACTTTCTAGTTTCATTCAACCATGCTCCTGGCGAGAGACTTAAGAAACGTGATAATCTTGGAATGAATTTTTTCTTCGGTGGAAAATCCTTTACTCCGTATACATATTTCTAAATTAAAGAAGAGCTAGAAGTCACCTATAGTAAAATCCAGTCAATGCGGTGGATGTTCCAAAATATTATCATTCAAAAAACAACTGTTAATTTACAAGGGTGGTCCCATAAGTACTCCACCTGACCTAGAGATGGCGGTAGTTGTTTGAAAAATATTACTGTATTAGGAAGTACACAATCTACAAAGCATATGTTTCAAGTTAGAAGACGCCACGTTGTTTAGTATTTATTTGATAGCTATTAATAGTGAACGTTTTCAGTGAATTTGCAAAAATGAAGAATATTGGTCATCGTTACGTGATTTGAAAGGCCCCAGCCCAACCGATAAAAGTTGAACTGGATTCTACTCTGGGTGAGTCTACCCTTTCGTTTACAACAGTGAAATATTGGGTAGCAGAGTTTAAACTGGGCCGTACGAGCTGCCAAAACGATCATCGCAGTGGTCAATCAAATGAGGTGACTCCAGAAATGGTGAAGAAAATCCACAAAGCGGTACTGGATGATTGTTGACTGGAACTGCACGAGCTAGCAGACATAGTAGGCATTTCAAAAAGTGCGGTACATCGCATATTACCTGAAAATTTGTACATGAGAAGCTGTGTGCAAAATGGGTGCCGCGTTTGCTCACACTCGAGCAAAAACAGTGTCGTGAAGATGTTTCAATTAAGTATTTAACGAAGTTTCACAGCAACAATGCAGAATTTTTGCGCCGTTTCATAACCATGGATGAAAGATGAGCCCATCGCTTCACACCCGAGACAAAAGAACAATCAAAACAATAGACTCAAAAGGGAGAACCGGCTCCAAAGAAGGCGAAGACCGTTTCCTATGCAGGCGAGGTCATGCCATCGGTTTTTTGGGATGGAATAATTTTCATTGACTATCTTGAAAAAGAAAAACTATCAACAGCACGTATTATGCGAACTTATTGCAACGTTTGAGCGAAGAAATCAAGCAAAAACGGCCGCATTTGGCTAAGAGGAAAGTATTGTTTTATCAAGACAATGCACCAGCTCACAAATACATTATTGCAATGGCCAAAATTAATGAATTAAAGTTTGAATTGCTACCTCATGTACCCTATTCGCCAGATTTAGCCCCTTCGGATTATTTTCTGTTCCCAAACTTGAAAACAAAGCTCAGCGGTCAAAGATTTTCCAACGATGAAGAAGTGCCAGCATTTAATGACTATTTTGAAGAGTAAGGCAGGTCTTATTATAGTAAGTTTTATATTTAATTATAAAGGTTTGATACCTTTGTTATAAAAAGGGTATTGAACTTACTGAACATCGCTGGGAAAAGTGTATAAAGCTGAAAGGAGATTATGTTGAAAAATAAATATACTTCTTTCCAAAATTTTTGTATTTTCTTTGTTGGGTTGGGTACTTCTGGGACCACCCTCGCAGCTGTATAAGATGATGCGTTATCACGATAAAATATTAAAATGGATGTTTTGATATCTATAAGTACTTCTAAAAAGCATTTAGTCACATACCATTTGGCATTTAGTCTCATTCGTTTTTAAAATTTAACAGCCTCTACTACTAGTATACTTCATAAAATATGCGTACGTTTTCATTACGCGCAATTTCTTGACAATTATTGAAGTTTGATAATCTTCATGTATCCAGACTTGACGACATTGAATTCCATAAATAATATATGTTTTGTCGCCTGTTACTATTTCAGAAATAATTTGAAATCCTCTTACACTGAGACACTTTAGAAATTTACGAGATAGTTGGATGCGTTTATTTTTTCAGTGATGGTCTAACGTGAAATGTTGTTTATTGCGTCAGATCCAATCCACAATGTTTCTTTTACTTCAACATACGTCACATTGTGGCCATTACTTATATATACTGTATAGTCAGTATATTTTCAGGAGTGACTAGTTTTTGGACTTCTTTCTTGGCCATCATCCCTACCAAAACCTTTATACGATCTGCGCGTAGTGGCCCGAGACAAAACGTTATTGCCAAAAGCAGACTGCGAACGATTACGTCATTGTTCTTCTTTTAAAATTATAATAAACCATCTTATGATAGTATTCCTATAAAAGATTCAAACGGACTATTTAAAGGAATTTATTGCACACGGTTGAAAAAAAAGTAACAGAGTTTTAGTAAATTTAAGGTTAACATTGGTTGCTATGTGTTTCTTGTATATACAATATACCAAAATTTCCGGAGTTTTTCTCGTGGGTTTGGTTACGGAACATGAATGAAAATATTTTTGATTTTTTGTTTCTCCTTTTTGTTGTGATTTTGAAAATAGAAAGTAAAAAGAAGCTTTTTGGTCATTATTTTGTATTTTCTTGACGTAAGAACGAAGTTACAGTAAAACAAATCTTACATGAAGTGTACGGACGCTAGTGCCAAATTTGGTCTGCAAAATCTTATTTTGGCAATTCAATATCAAGGATAAATCTCGTAATGGAAGGCCGTGAAGAAAATGATTCATTTCTTGAAGCGAATCATAACTGGAGACGAAAATGGATTGCTTACAATAATGTTAAATGCAAACGATCGTGGATCAGGACAGATAAGTCGATTCAAAAAACTACGAAAGTCGATGTTAATAAAAATAGGTAATGCTCTGTTTGGTAGGACTTAAGAAGTTATTTTTTTGAGCTTCTACCAAACAGTTCCACAACTAACTTAGAAGCATATTGGATCAGTTGTACAAATTTAGTGATTCCATGAAACAGAAGCGGCCAGAATTATTTAAAAAAAATAGGTGTAATTTTTCACAATGATAGCGTTAGGTCTCATACAAGTTTTATGACTCGACACAAGTTGTTACAGGTTGGATTGGATCTGCTACCGCACTCACCATATTTGGCACCTTCCAACTACTATTTCTGACGATCTATATATTCTTTAAATGGAAAAGCTTTTATTGCCGATGAGAACGTAAATAATTATATAGACATATATAATGTCTATAATATGGGATATATCTGTAGTTATTTGTACCAATTAATATGAAAGATAAGTAGATTTCTATATCAGTGAAACGTTATTGAACTCTTTCATAATATCGATGAATTTATGTGGACAGCTAAATTAGTTTTCTCCTAAGTACTCGTAATTTTATCATCTAATTTCGTCTTCCAATGAAATACCGATGACATACAGAACTAGGTATTTCATTAAATAGTTTAATTCCTGAGGGACGCGACCGTTCCGAACTCGAATTGCAAGTCAATGTTACACAGTGGAAGACATCGGATCGAGTCTTTTTTACGTCTTGTACATACATCTCCTTCCTTCATGTTGTCGATTTATACTCAACTATTTGTCAGTTCCTCTAAAGCTGAGTTATTAATATCCACGTTCGTAACCGAAAGGTAATCCTTTAAATTTAAAATCTGTACTTTTAGTTATGAAGGAGATTTTTTATGTAATCTGCATCTAGATACGGAAGGAAAGACAAAACCATAAATAATTTTTTTAACATGAATTCTTTTAGCATCTATAAACTTTTACAATAACGAGATTTCTTTAAAAATTAATATACTTATATATATATATATATATATATATATATATATATATAAATATCGTAATTATTTTTTCAACTTAGAGAAAAGTTAATAGTTTCTGGGCGTGGTACTCACACTATAGGATGAATGCCTTAAATATTAGACATCACGAACCTCAGCAACTTGTCGAGACTTATGTGTACTGCGATTGTGCAACAGTGTCTTCTTCAGAAAATCATATCGTTCGGGCAGCAACTTTAAGATGTTTTCATCTATTCCACCGAAGAAATACCCTCGCAGTTTCAGAAAGTTGTTACCATGCACCGCATTCATTCTTGTTTTATTGATCCCAGTAATATACCCAGGGTATTACCAGTGAATATACAGTTCGTTTGTCGAACCAAATGTTTCAGTACAGTTTCTGCCAAGTAAAAACAGAACAGAAATTTTGCAAGTTGTTCGATTAAGTAGTTCTAACAGTATTGGAGAAATGATTTTTACGATCATTGTTCGCCAACTACCACAACTTTTTTGATGAATGTGACGTTATATAAATATGTTAGCCTTGGTTTTATACTAAACAGTATCACTAAGTAATATAAAATGACTTCTCTGGTATTTTGATTGTTAATGCTGTCGTTCTAATAAAAGCAAATTGATATTAATATTATCAAGAGTATTATCAGAGAAAAGAACATCGATATGCACAGCGTTTAATATAATTTTAAAAGCAAACAGTATACTTCTTTCTGATATTGTGTACTTACGAAAATTCCTGTGTCTACGATGCGTGTTCTAATTCTACTGAATAGTTGTTCTGATGAATTAGGTATCATTAAGGAATTTTGGTGGATATTTAGGCGCGCATAATTGTTCAACATGTTTTACCTCAACAAACTGCAGATCCTTGTCAGGTAAATGGGGGCGTCCGAGATTGCAATCAATATGGGCAGGTTTATGGAAAACTAAATGTACTAATTTACCTTAGATCTTCGCCCATTAAATTCTAACGTCCCTAATAACATCTAAGATAAGCAGCTATCTAGAATTCTCATAATTAAAAGCTCACTGTATTTTCTGGATCTAATGATCAGTCTTACATTAATTAGACTATGAAGAAACTTGAATTATTAGTAAAAGTATAAAAGTATTTTATGTTGCATTAAAATAACATTTATTAATTATTTTTGCAAGTGAATTAGAGAAATATAGAAAACGTGACAATATGTACATGGAGATAAATCCACTCACTATTAATGTACTTGCACAAGTGTAACACGTAAATGAGAAATGTCTAAGTTATTTCTTAAACTAAAAATATGTGTTATGAAATGATACTAAGTTTGATATTTTATTTGTTATTATTAATTTTTTTCATTTTCAACAATTCTTTATTTTTATCAATTTTTGTTTTTATGTTTCCTTTTTTAAAGTTGTTGTATAGTATCAATAGCATCTGGTTTTACATTTAGTAGCAAGTTATAGAAATAAATATAGACTAATAAGATTGCACCAATAATCGAGTATATAATAAATTAATATATGTTTATATTAATGAATTTTCGTATATGTAAATAATTAATTAGATAGAAAGAAAGAAACATTGGCGTTTTTTCGGAATTTTGGGTCGACCTCATCATCATAACTAAAGCTGGGATTATGTGAAAGATGCATATTTGTTGTTAAATAATATATCAACAAAATAGTGAGTTTTTTGTTATTTTTTTTGATTAAATGAATTTAAAAAATGCATATTTTGCATTTTTTGTTATTTGATGCATATTTTCTAAAATATTTTCCTCACATAATAAATTTCCTCCTAAACATTCCAGTGAGCGGCAATGTAGTAAAAATTGAGTATTTATGCACAACATTTCTTTTTCTTTCTGTTTGACCTTTAGTAAATTTAACTTCAGACAACTTGACATTGAGTGGTTAGTACTTTGCTACCTAACACCGTCACGCATTAATATGTTGAGGATACTTTTTTCATACAATATCTGAGTTACGTGCAGCAGTTAAATATTGGTCGACGGATTTCGTGGAACTACATTTATTCTACCGCTGTTAAATTGTTTACATTACTTTTACTAGCATTAGATTGAAATTCCTGCACCTTAATACATTTTCACATAAAGTCAAGTATAACTAATTTTCTTTTTTATTTTATATTTTAACAATAATATAGTTTTTTTAGTTTTATATTTTAATATTATATAAAATAAGAAAAAAATTAACTTTAACGGAGTTGATGTGAAAATATATTAAAATGAAAGATTTATTAGGATCTAATATGCTCGTCAAAATGTTGTTTACCAAAAAAATTTAATAGCTGTAGAATAAATGTAATTTCGGGATATTCCTCGGCCAATATTTAATAGATGCACCTAGTTCAGATATGCATGGTACTTGTGTGAAATGAAAAAGCATTACTGTTACCTTAATGCATGCCGGTATCAGGCAGCAAACTACTCATAATTAAGTATTAACAGATGTAGAGAGACGATAAACATACATGACTGAAATAAAACTAATTCGTTTGTTCCCTTTCGTTTCATTTTGAGTACAGTAACCTGCAATACGCCGAAAGTACAAACGTTAGTTCACTGCTAGATTATCGACCATTGCTAAATGCCAATATTTCACTAGCAAAATTAGAAAAACCTAAATAAAAGGGTTTCTTCAAAATTATTCCACACGATACCATGAAAGTATTTTGAGGAAGAATTTGTGAGTTAAATATATACCGAAGTAATTGCCGAGATTCGCATTAAGTAACAACTTAATTTATTTTGAAGAAAGGGTGTTTCAAATTGCGGTGTTTTTTTAAGAATAAATAAAATATAGATGGCGCACTGAATTTGTCTGGATATGTGGGCATTTAAAAACTGCGATGTGTGACATTTATAGAAATGGCTTCGTACACGGTACAACAACGCGTTCAAATTGTTGAATTATTTTATGAAAAGCGTTCTGTGAAAAGAGTTTTAGATATTTTACGTGAATTCTATGATTTACATAATCGTCCATATGAAAGCACTATTGGTCGAATTATTAAAAAATTTCAAGGCACCGGTTCCGCGAAAGGTCAAGAAAGTGAAAAATACAGTCGCACTGGTCGTTCACAAGAAAATATTGGTTTAGTTCGTGAAAGTGTTGCTGAAGATCCTGATCACAATAATTTGGACTTAGTGGATCAACAACATGGCGTAATTAACACAAGGATTTAGCTCTGAAGGCATATAAGGTTCAAATAACACAGGAACTGAAGCCACTACATCATTTAAAACGTCGTTCATTTATCAATTTCATCAATGAACAACCAGCTGATTTTTCTTAAAAAATTATGTTTTCCGATGAAGCACATTTTGAACTTTGTGGCTATGTTAATAAACAAAATTGCCGTATCTGGAGTGAGGAAATTCCACGAATTATTCATGAGAAACCTATGCGTCCTAAACGAGTTACTGTTTGGTGTGCATTATGATCACGTGGTGTAATTGGACCTTACTTCTTTGAAAATGCTGCTGGTGAAGCTGTAACTGTTAATGGTGATCGATATCGTTGGACAATAACCAAATTTTTGTGGCCTGAATTAATGAATATTGATCTAGAGGATATGTGGTTTCAACAGGATGGCGCTACACCTCACTTTGCACACGAATCAATTGAATTATTAGGAGAAAGATTTCTTGGACGTGTAATCTCAAAAAACGGTGATGTTAATTGGCAACCAAGATCATGTGATTTGACACCGTTAGACTATTTTCTTTGGGGTTATGTGAAAAATCAGGTTTATAAAAACAATCCACAATCAATTCCTGCTTTGAAAGATGAAATTATTCATGTCATTGGTGAGATAGAGCCTCAATTATGTCAAAATGTTATTGAAAATTTTAACAAAATAGTGGACGTCTGTGGAGCTGCAAGACGAGGCCATTTGGCAGATATTATTTTTCGCATATAAATGTCATAATTGCTACTTCAATTATCAATAAAAACTTTTTGAAAGTGAATGCAAATTATGTGTTTTATTTATTCTTAAAGAAAGCGAAATTTGAAACACCTTTTAGATGAAACTATATAAACTTTTCTGTTCAATATACTGCAAATATGCTAATTGGTTGTTTGAGTGTCGAGACCGCTAATTAGTAGAGCGATCGCATTTGCCTGCACACTAGGTTCGTAATAAGTACATACCGAATATTTACGGCGATTCATCTAAAACCGATCGCTTGTTATATGTTTGTTGGTACATGCATACTTACGCACTTACTACATCATATCCTCTCCTATCGCGCCAATAAAAATTGATTGCTCTACTAATAAATTATATTTAATAAGTTGTAATCAGTACATAATTTTAATTTATATGTTTAATATTTTGTCTTAATTTAATTCATGTTACTTGTACGGTTCATAGTATTAATAGATTTCCCAAAGAAGGCGTCACTGCAAGTTCAGTTGTATAAAGAATCATTTCCCGGTTTACTGTTACCTCCAAAACTAGTAATTCACAAGAAGTATAATTCAATAAGTATTAATTAATAATATCTGTCTTTGTTCAACTATTCACTAATAAACTATTTATTTATTACAGTTACTCTGAATAGAGCTGACATGACCAAATGCCCCAATTTTTTATTTTATTTTAAAATTCTTTGATGATAGCATTTGAATCATCGAAGAATTTTAAAATAAAATAAAAAATTATGGCAATTTAGTCATGTCAATAAGAGAACAAAAATGTTTTTAAGTAACAAATCATTACGAACAATTTTTTGTAGTACTAAAAGTCATTTTGAAATTAGAATCATTGACTGAGTTCGTAAATTCAATAAACAAATGTCATAACCCATTATCAACTATATAAAAAGCTAAACTCAATAAGAGACAGACGGCATTAACTTATAATATAATAGAAAATTTAGAAAAGCATCGATTGTCAATTTTTTTAATAGTAACGGTAGTAAATAGATAGTTTACAAGTAAATAGTTGTATAAAGATAAATATTACTAATTAATATTTAATGAATTATTCTTCTTGTCAATTCGCATCAGATATTTATGCCGTCAGCTAACTTTCTTTAATTCTATCTAAAACTGCTTCTGTTTCAAGTTGGTCCCTCATTATATTATTTCTGATTTTATACATTTTTGTTGCTCCTAGGATTGTTGGTACAAATTTCATTTCGAATTAGTGAGAGACCAGCCCTCACAATTGAAAGGAGGACAAACCAAGGGAATATAGGATGCATAGGTCCACGTGACTGACACTCAATAAGAAGTAGTATTTTTATATGGACATAATAAGTTTAATAGTGAATTATATCAACCTTACACTTACAGTTACAAAGTCAAAATTATATTTAATTAAGATGATAAAAATTCTTGTATAATTTCTTCGCAAATTTGCATACAGCTAGAACAAGTTTTATCTGACTGTAAACAGAATATCGTTGCAATATAATGTGAGTTAAATATTCCGTGAATGGTAAAAAAATTGCAAAACAATCGCCATCTACATAAATTTTCTCGCATTTGCTGAGAAGCTGTAATTTGTAGTGCAAGAAATCGATATTTGGAAATTGTAAGACAGTTGATTACGATCATATGTCGGCGTATTTTGAATATCCTCGAAATGTAAAACTGATCTCTGATTACACAGGCCAACCATGAAAAACTTTGGCTCCCCTTTGTGTTTTTTGACGTGCTGAACTCGAAAATGACTTTTAAAATAACACAGGACGTAAAGTTTCCTCGCATGTTTACTTTACGTTACTTATGCGTTGTAAGCGTTTTGAAGTTTTTAGGTAATTAAAAGGACCGTAATTACGAAAATATAGTTCAAAACATGTTGAAAACATTTCGAGAACTTGGATGTAACAGGAGTGTGAAGGTGCATTTTTTACACTCACATTTAAATTTTTTCCCTAACAATTTTGGCGCTGTAAGTGAGGAACAAGGGGAGCGTTTCCACCAAGATACAAAGGAGAATGAGAAACGGTATCAGGGTCGTTGGAATGTCAACATGATGGGAGATTACTGTTGGCCCCTTCTACGAGCAACTCCAGCAGCATCATATAAAAGGAAAAGCCAGACACAACTTTAGATTAATAAGTAAAAAACGGTTCATATTCAAACTTACACTACCATTACGATAATAAAATGTTAAATTTTTCAATTATACTCTGATAATAGATTACGTACCTTTTTATCTTAACTATATATTTTAATACTATCGTACCCAACAAGACAAATTTTGATGTATATTAGCACTCTGTAATGGAGAGATTTTATAACCTTATTTTCATGTGTGTCAAGATTTCTTAATTAGTTGCTTATCTTACCATTATTTCATTTCAGTCCTTTGCTTACTTATTTTTAACGGTGGTGTATTTCATTATGAGTTGTTTTTCTTTCTCGTGTTTATGTTTTGGTGTGTCTAGTCATGCAGTCTGGCTTTCGAATATCGAAGATTTAAGTTGTTGAGTCCCTTTCGTGACAAGCGTCAACAATGAGTACGTAATTGTGTTGGTTTAGCATATTTATTCTGGATATTCAGCGACTCTAGACTTGGTAATTCTACCTTTTGCATAGAAAGCAGGCTTTTTTTGTCTCTATTTTGGGTACATGTTAAAATCTCTCTAATTGCTCCTTCTGTTGCTGTAATTTTGGGGTACTAGACACTATCCATATACAAAATTTTAGTACTAAATTAACTTACGTTTACTGGTTTTTATTGGATATATAAATATATATATATATATAAATTCCATTTTCGTTTCCATGTGGCTAGAAAAGAATTTCGCCTCCACGGTACTTATCAGCTGTCCTTTCATATATGTATATATATAAAGAAACAATTGCCTGCGAATTTACATCGTTTTGTACACGTGCATTAATTTAGTAAACAGGTTTTATTGCTTAAAATAATTGAAGATAAATTCGATTATGTTTCATGCTCTTTTTTTTTCATTTGAAACGTGTTAATTATTACTTACTACTTTTTTTATGAAAAAGAAGAACAAAAATCTGCTAAATTTGTTTTTTTTTTGTTCTTGTAATACTAATTCATTGTATTTGGCTTTCGAACCGTATTTAAACATTAACTTATGAAATTTTAATCATAATTGTCTTTTTTTTTGTTTTATATATATAATTTAATTAGAAGCGAACTTATGTTTATTCACTTCTTTCCCTTTCTTTCCTTAGCATTTCAATATAGTAATGATTTAACTTGTGGAGTATTTAGTACCTAATACAGGACACGACATTTCTTGTTACTTGCCCTATCATGCTGTTTCTAGGGCATTGCTTCTGTAATAAACAAGGTGGTTTGCTTTTTTTTTATATTTTCTCCCTTACTGAACAACCGACATGACTCACATTATGAGAAGGCAACCCTGGTTAACCGAACATCCCCTGGCAAGTGATTTTGTTGCTTATTAATTTTTTTTTGATTCTTTCCTTTCTTAAACTTAAAAAACGTGGCAACTTCTATATATAATTCGCTAACTATATATCCCAGTTCCTTTCTATTTTGCGCTACTTTGAAACTACACTTTACCAGGTTTGGCAAATAACAAAACCTTTTTACGCCTGAGATTGAAAAATTAATCTACAGTCGATTGAATTACTCCAGTCCTCCAGTGCATTTTTCAAATTGCACGTCAATTACATTTGTAGCTTTTAGGATATAAAATTTTGGGATAAAGGTGTCGAGTATACTTGGTAGTATTTTAGAAAAATTAAATCAAGAGAATTTATGACAAACGTTCTGGTTTAGTTAAGAAAAAAATTCATTTTTCACCAAGACCATGTACGACCCCATACAAGTGTTATGTTGCTATGGGAAAAGTTAACGAATTTGATTTCGATTTATTGCCGCACTTGCCTTATTCGCCGGTTTTAGCGCCATCAAAATGCGCTTATAAGACTACCTTGCAGATCTGAAATTTTCAACAGATGACGATGTTAAAGCTGCCTATTTTAATGATCTTGAGAAATCTCGATTGTATATTAAGGCATAGAGATTCTGGATCATCGCTGGTCAAAATGCGTCGATGTGGCAGATTATGTTTTTCTTTATTCTCATTTCATGAACTTTTCATCTAACTCTTGTATATTACTATATAACTATAAATATTATACATCGTGGGTTATGATGATAATTTTTTGTTGACTACAATTGTACATTATACATTTCTGAGTTCTAAAATGCTAGTAGTTTAAGTGAATTTAAAGTTTTACCGAATCTAAATTTTACTTAACAAAAATGTAAAACAGTAAGCACGTTGTGTGTAGATCCACGGTCATACGTATGTATATACTTATGACAAATACAGGTTTAGCAGTACTAGCATTCACAAAATACAAAATATTGATTACATTTATTGGTTATATTCAGCATAATAATGTCGCAAGCGCCAACTACAACATGTTGACATATGCAAATTGGAGTAGTAATGTCAAATTGTGAATCACATTGGTAATTGGAACATCTGTCTGTTAGTACTCTTGCAGCTCCAGGGTGTTTTGATCTACATGTTAATACGTGTGCTGTACATTTAAATTTATATTAGTCGCACTAGGCCTTGATTTGTGCACAGTGTATTGGGAATTACGACAATCGATCATTTCTAATATTCTCCTGTGAGACTTTAAACAGATTGTAACATAGGTACGGTTACTAAAACGCAATTATTAATTGTGAACATATAAATGCACAGCTTCTGTTATACTATAATCAATATCAAAATGGATACAGAACGTTACTTTTTAATTTGCTTTTTAATGTAACGATAGACAATAATTATATCATTAATACTAATAAATTATTCACTTTATATTTTCAATTTTGTATGTTTCTATAATGAAATAAAAAATTTCTGAGGCATTGGAATAATAATGTCTTTTTTCCATCTATATAAACAAACAGAAAAGCACAACTGAAAGAAAGCAATTGATAGAGCAAGAAATAGAAAGATATATGTAAATGACAAAATACTAGAAGTACAAAAGCGGTTAAATCTATGCTATAAAAACGTTCATAGTTGAGGAAATGTTACTAGCGTGGGTAGGTATAGAAGAAGACTATTTTTATAGATCACTATATAGCCATGACAAGCAAAAATTGGTATATATACATATACATATATATATATATATATATATATATATATATAATATATATATATGTATATATATATAATTACTATATACAAAATGAAGTCTGAACAGGAATGAGTATATTAGTGTAAAGAATTCAAGTACCTGGACGGTTACATATTCCGTGATACTTACACTTTAATAGTAGTTCCTTGACAGTATAAATCAAAACGGAAATGCTGCGATACGCCCTGTAAGCTTTTACTTGCCCTCCTGTTTCTTGAGGAGGTCTATACGAAGTTTGAGAATAAAGTCTACTTAACGAGATTATTCTCATACAGTACAATACACGTTTTGAAATTTTATTTTAGGTATTTAACAAAGTTTGTTATTTTAAATAATCAAATGAATAAAATATCAATACTTTAAACAAATGCAAGTGAGAGAAATAAAGATTTTCATTTTTTAACTCTATTATGCCAGGGAGTTTGAATTGCTTGTCCTAATACAAACAGAATTTCAGGTGATGTTTTCAGAATGGTTTCACCAGAGAACAGATTTAACATAATCAATTACACATGCTTTCAATACCACTGATTATGAACAATAGCGGAGATAGCAAATATCCATAAATGTGTTAAATGCTATTACAGTACAATCGTGTAGTAGCAAGAAGACAAGTAGCCCGTACTCTTTCCAATGTCCAAAGTAAATCATATTCAACATGAACTTTTCTTACTTGAAAATTATTAAATTTGTATTAAAGTTTTTACGCTAAGCAATAGTTACTTGTTTTCTTTACAAGATTTACATTTTTTAGTTGGATTGTGCTGTTTTTAAGCGCTACGAAATGTATCTGGTCTGCAGCTATCAAACTGTTAAAACTAAGGCCATCTTTCTTCTTGTGCGTATGTCAATATTTTTTTACCATGTCCTCTTACGTTGTTGTTTTTGTTGATGGTGTCTATGCTTTGCAGAGCAACAGCTTGGTTTGCGTAATTATCAAGATGACATGCTAACTGTGGCACTATATTGAATTGTAGTAATTTAGCCTTTATGTATAATGAAAATTTCTTTTTAATATACATTTCTTCCAGGGGAAATATAGGGGAGGCATGTCAATCTCCCTTATATTTCCTAGAAGGAATTATTTCTTTTCATATGTATTTCATAATAAATATTTTATTTGTATGTATTTTAACTATCAATACATATTGTTAGTTTATCTATTGACTTTTCTGTAACCGTTGTTATAAAAATTGCTATGACTATGGATACGACTGATGATAAACAATATTTCAAGAATATTTTATAGCAATTTTCCATTAACATATTATATTGTTAATTTTAAACTAAATTATCGTCTACATATTTTGTATAATAACTGTGGAATGAGAAAAATTTTTCGAACTTGCAGGGGAGTCATATTTTTGATCACACTGTATATATTTAATTGGGTGGTGAGTTTCGGAACTTTGTGAAATTTGGTTATAGCTAATTCATCGTACTTCAAAATTATTGACGCGACTAGTTAATTAGAAACATTTATGGAGAATGACGCACATAGATAAACATATGTACATATATAGCAATATGCGAGCTAACATGTTATGACTACTATAAACTAAATTAAATTTTGCATTATCGATTTCTGTTTCAAATGGGTTCAGGATATTTTGATTTTATTAGTGTATTAAAATTCAGGAATTACTTAAGTTCTACCAGTAAATACAATTTAAAATGGTCAACGTCTTTTAAGGTCAATAATTTAACAAACTATTGGGTTGGCAACTAAGTACTTTCGGTTTTTACTGATAGAGAGCGTTGCTTTATTTTTTGTATAAAGTATGTTAGTGCTGTACTTTACCGTTTGTCGCGTGATACTAGTCACATTGACGTAACTTCAGAAGCAAGCAGTGCGTGATTTTTATTAATGCTATTAGTTGTGGGTTAATTTTAAATGGAGTGCAGAAACGAAGATTTTCGACATATTTTACTATTTTATTTCCGTAAAGGAAAGAAAGCTGCTGCGGCTCACAAAAAGATATGTGAAGTTTATGGTGCTAATTGCTTAACAGAGCGCACGTGTCAGAATTGGTATAAAAAATTCCATTCTGGAGATTTTTCCCTCAAAGATGAGCAACGTTCTGGTCGGCCTACTGAAGTTGATGATGACCAAATCAAAGTCATAATTGAAGAGGATCGTCATATAACTGTTCGAGAGTTTGCGCAGAGGCTACATGTATCGCACACAACAATTGAAAAATATTTAAAATGTCTTGGGGTAATTAAGAAACTTGATATTTGGGTACCTCACGAATTAAAAGAAATTCATTTAACACAAAGAATCAACTTTTGCGATATGCACCTTAGACGAAATGAAACCGACCCTTTCTTAAAAAGAATCATCACTGGTGATGAAAAATGAGTCCTGTACAGTAACATAGTTCGAAAACGATCATGGAACAAACACGATAAACCAGCTCAAACCACATCGAAAGCTGAATTGCATCCAAAAAAGATCATGCTGTCAGTTTGGTGGGATTACAAAGGTGTTGTGTTTTTTTGAGCTGCTTCTAAGGAACCAAACGATCAATTCTGATGTTTACTGTCAACAATTAATAAAACTGGATGAAGCAATCAAAGAAAAACGGCCAGAATTGTCAAATCGGAAAGGTGCAGCTTTCCACCAAGATAATGCAAGGTCTCACACATCTTTGGCAACTCGTGGGAAACTATTGGAGCTTGGCTGGGAAGTGATGCCACATCCCCCATACAGCCCTGATCTAGCACCATCTGATTACCATTTATTTCGAAGTTTGCAGAATTCTTTGAATGGTAAAACTTTCACAAATGACGATGACGTTCACTCGCACCTGGTTCAGTTTTTCGCTGATAAGGACCAGAAATTTTATGAGCGCGGAATCATGCAGCTGAAAGAAAGATGGCAAAAGATCATTGAGCAAAATGAAAAATATATAATTGATTAAAAACTATTCTTTGTTTAAAAAAAGGGGTTTTATTTAATACTACAAAACCGACAGTACTGAGTTGCCAACCCAATATGTTAATACACTGCTAATTCGTAATTCACTATAAATGTTATAAAAGAAAGTGTTTATTATAAAAAAAATAATTCGATTTGGTCATTATAAATTCGAATGATCAACTATTATACCTTATTTAATTTACTACATTTTTCAAGACATCTCACCTCAGTTAACAAAAATATCAAAGAAGTTAGTTATATATAATTAGGTGAGTAAAGGGGCATACATGTGTTGTCTTTTTTATATGCTTATTTCATTATTAAGTTATTTTCTTAATTATATAAATTAGTAAACTCGTACAAGATATGGTATATTCGTCAAAATGAAGTATTTGTTCGTCATTGATAGTGGGATGTTAGAAAAAAGCATCATTCCTTAACAACGAATAAAATATATTAACATTTTTTTAACATAATGAGTTCTTTTGACTTTAACACAAATGTGTTATCTAAATATATTTCAAATTCTAGAACGCGAGTCTGTTTTTGTGGACACCAAACATTTTATTTTTTTCTACCTGTATTCTATTTATAAGAATTGTTTAGTTTTCTTTCATTTCGCAGTATATTCCTTCGCCTACTTACATAAATTATTCACTTACAGTTTTCATTTAATAATAATGGTTTCACTTTTTCTACATTATAAGGCTACTCTCTTTTCTTCTAGCAGTTGTTGTCTATACGTCAAGATATCACAGATTGAAATTTTCAAAAATTTATTTCATATCAGTAAAGGCAAAATTTCAGTTTTGGCTATTGTTAATAGTCGAAATTGAAATATTGAAGTTTGGCCTTTTATGCATTAGGCGACAAAATTTTCAAAATTACTCTCTGTGATACTTTGAACGTAAATAATATGCTATCCTATATAGGTCATTTTTAGCCCAACACGCAATTATGGTCGATAACAATATCAATTTCAAAAACTCAGTATAAAGCGAACGCCTGTCCATAAAAGTCATCAAGAGATAGGACATAGAACTAGAAAAGCAACCCGATAGCCTAATTAAATGTGATGAAGGCAACGCCTACCTGAAAACCGTTAATTATTAATATCTGTACAAATGTGCCAAAAAAGCAGAGCAGAAGCGACGAGAGCCAGCGCATTTGTCTGTTTGAAGTTGAATGAGAGCCAAGAATGGATGGAATCTCAATAAAACGTCATCAAAACAGTCTCAGGGACCACCGAGAAAAACGGTAAGATAACTGAAATTCCAACGTTTCACATACATATGTATATAATCAAAACAAGGAGCAGTGTATTAGGATTATTGGTATGGTATAAATTAAACTCATTTTTGCATTACTCGATATGTCGTTATATTCTTTTATCACGATCTTAGCATATAAAGAGTGCCTACTTGATTTTCATTTGTTTTCAGTCAATGTTCAGAGAGTGTCATGATTTACTTTTGTATTACGTTCTTAAGTAACTAGTAAACGTTGATACGGCAGCTACTTTAGCTCTTAAATTCTGTCTGTTTTAGTGTAATTTTCGAAATGTAGATAACGTATCTTTATTATTCCTTTTAATGTCATTATCTGAACTTTAATCGTGATATAGCTATTTTATGTCGTCCGACTACTGCGTTTTTTAACGATAAATTAAGTTTAAACATCACGTCATATTTCTCATCCTTTACGACGATTTCCGTATTTTCAATTTCTAATTTAATGCAGTACAGAAATTATTATTATCGAAGATCATAGATCTAGATTTTGTAGTTGATTTTAGCAATTATGAAAATCAATTTCATACTTTCTTTCCCCAAATTGATTTTATATTATTTATTTGTCTATTTTGAATAAGCTAATCATTTTATAAAGGGATATCATCCTTTTCTCATCTTTTTGAATCTGAAATTTTTTTGCATTTGTTTCCTGTCTAGAACAGTTTTACTTTGTAGTTGTTTATCCTGTTTTTTGTGCATCGTCTCAATTTTATATATGTTCGTCATTTATTTATATTTATATCTAAATTTGGTAATTAGTTTATAATAATATAATTTATCGCTGCTTCGACATCTTTCATACTGTATATGTTATAATGTCACTTAATATATTTTTTTAAGTAAGCAAAAGTTAAAGTTACATTGGTAGTGTAGATAGTTTTCACAAAATAAGACTTTTCACTGGTACTTTATTTAAATTGTATTTTACACACTAAGAATAGAAATGAAGATAATTATAATGAAATCACAAGAATGAGTGATGAGTGTCTTTTAAAAAAGAATTGATTAAAATAAGGATTCTTATTTCTGTTGGAATATGTGCACGAATAGCCTCATATCTACCTAGTTTTGCCGATAGTCATACCCGAGACGGATTTCATTGTTCTGTCATAGATACATACAACTGTGTTATTATTTACCAAAAAGGAATAAGTTATAAAAATAGTATTAAATCATTGTTTTTATTTTACACGACTTATCGTTAACTTAGTAAAAATTTTAAAACGTAGATATTTAGAAATATCACTTATAATTTCAATAATTCAATCATAATTAAATCAATAATATTAGTCGCACATTTTTTTTCATAATATTTGACGCAAGCCAACGTGGGGCTTATTTTACACCCACGACAACATTTTTTCTTCATAACATCTTATACACGTCATAATATAATGTCAGAAATAATATACAAATGAAGCTGGAATAAAATATTATATAAATATACATTAAAATTAGTAATTGAAAAAGTTATTGAAATGATCAAGTCTGTCTCACAGAAACTTATTGGTATTGTTTAAAAGCTTGTGAGTATCAAAATAATAAACTAAGCTCTTTTCAATAGTATTTTCGAAGACTTTAGACATAATCATCATAATCACAGCTTCATCAAAAGTTACATTACTACAGCAGAACACAGTTTCATGGCTAGAAGTCAACAATTGCCAATTTGAGCTATTTTTATCAATATAGTGGCAATAATGGACAATTAAAGACAAGTTGATATAATATACTCCAATACTCAAAAAGTTCTTCATCGAATTTATCATCATATTCTTTAATTTAAACTTGATGCTATGGAATGGTCTTTATCACCGATTTAATGTTTTATTAACACATCATTTATTTTTACAGAATACAAGGTAATGTTAGATTTGATACTTTTTGCGCACGAGTTCTCCAGAATTCAAACCTTGATCCTCTTCTGTTTTAATGTTTATAGTTAATATCATTGATACTGTTATTTCAGGATGATTTAAAAATATTCTGCCCAATTGAGTATCTTAAGGAACAGATATTGTCATACGCTAAGATAAAGAACCCAAGAAATTTTACTTATCCTCTAGACAACACAATACTTCGCCATTTTCAAATCATCAAAGATCTTGAGTTACTTTTAATTGTAAGTTTACGAGTCCCAGCGTTTATGTGATTTGTGGTTTTGTTTATTTATAGGAACTGCCGAGACTTCAAATGTATCAATTATTAGTTTAAACTTTATTATACCTTAACAAGAACAAAACTGAAATATACTTCTCTAATTTGGTATCTAGTTTATTAGATACACGTCGGTAGTACGGAGCGTGTTTAATGATATATTAGTTAAGAACAGAGTATATTTGTGCAACAATGTATAATCGACGCGAGGTTCAGCCTGTACTTTTATGTTATCACGGTTTGAGTTAAGAATGTTACATAGAAGAAGAATTTTTAAGTTTGAAACATTTGTTTCGTTTGTTCGTGCTTTGTTTGTTCCCAGTATAAATAAACTAGTTGGTTGATTACATATAATCCACCGTGGGTTTTCATTTAATAACTGTTTCCATAATGCAATTTATGGCACATTGAAAGTGTGTCAATCATTCGACGTATAGTGTCATTATTTTCCCCAACAACAGATGTTATAGGATTACCTTTCCTAGGTTCATCCGGAAGAAAAGTAAAACCAAATTTGAATTCTTGAAACCAACGATGTACTGTTGTCTTTGTGGACGCTAAAGCACAAAACGATTAGGAAAATGTTTGTGTGAATGTTTTCACTTGTTAACTCCATGGCTCATCAAATCAATCGGCGTTGCCATTTTTGCCGACTGTTCGTTATAGATTAAAGTAATTATTAATAAAAAAATTTTGCTTTTAAATTTTTTCTTAAAGCTCACATGAACTTTCTGGTCCACCCGATATTGTAGCATATATGAATATTTATTTTCTTAGAGCAATATTAATTATAATTTCGACGGTATATGAAGTATAATTCGTGTGTTGAAAATTCGAGCACGTAAATTGTTAAATACAAAATTATTATGACATTTTTTTAAAACATACAAGAAGGGTTATTCATTACAAATTTCAATACAATCGTATATGAACGTTTCTGAAACTATCTTAGCTATGTTAATTTTATTGAGGCTTAATCACTTAAAGTTGATTTCGCATTAATTTTCGTATTCTGTATACGTATTTCGAAAACTAAATTGTCAGCTTCAGCAGATAGTTAAACAGTGTCGCACTGGAAACCACTGCAAAATTCGCACTACACAGTGTGGCTTTCGATGGCATAGATTATGACAACTTAGTTATCGAAAGAGGTATACAGAATACGAAAATTAATGTGGAAAGAGGTTATATATGAAACTTAAGTAATTAAATTAATCGAACACAGTCTCCATCAAAACTACCTTATTGAGGCTGTTAAAATAAAATCGAAGAAGGTTGATACCTTGACGAACATCGCAATAAAAAACTGAACCAGACCATAAGTCAATTTACGTAAGCAATTACATATGTACATATATGTATCTTGACTAATCAGACATCGAACAGACCACTATACACGATATTTAAATATACATGAAGATATCATATAACATTGTATTAAACTCTAATATCCGTCTTTTCAAATAAATATCATTAAAAATTTTTGATGCTACAATTATATAATTAATTAAAAAAATAATTTTTGTATACCTAGAATTATATATTTAGCATCAGTACTAAACCAAAGTAAAGAAATAATAAATGTCAAGTTAACGGATTATTCTAGAATTGTTAAAGGTATGTTGCTACATAAATTTCAAAACATCTTCAATTCTTGTTATTCCAGATGCGGAGCTTCAAACATTTCTCTTCAAAATAATTTCGTGTAAGACAAATGGTCATAGATCGCTTTTAAAATGTGAACCCATCAAATAACCGGGATTTTCCTGATATAACGGCAATACTGTGTAACAGCTTGTTCTAGTAAAATTACTTGAAATAACTTTATTACCGGTCATTCATCGTAGAGGGTACACCATGGATTGTTCTCGTAACAGAACCTTGTTTAGGGATTTTTAATGGAGTATTTTCGACCATTGTGTACTTTGTATCATAATAATGAATATGAGCACGGTTCGTATATTCATTAGTCCAGTACAGACATGATGGTATTTTAGATAGGTTAATTTTTATGCTCTTCCGTGTTATTAATGCATTTATTATACTGTGTATCAGCCAAATGGAATAAATTCGATAATAATTAAATGGAAGGGTGTTCTAAAACGCTCGGACACGTCGATTGGAATTTTTAGTTGCGCATTTTTTTAAATAAAAAGTTTATGTACAGGATGTGTCATGTAAAAGTGGTCAATACCAACTTTCTTATTTTAAATACAATACCCTGTCAAATATTAAACTTTTGGATTCTTTAGAAAATTCCAGACATATTTCATTCAATGTTCTATACCTATCTTCGACTGTTTCGGGAATATTAAATGTTTTCAGATTAATTTGAAAAATTTTTGATAATGTAAAAAATAACAAGAAAAACATTAATGTCACTGTAGGAGATGTTCTTAAATAAAAATTTTTTCTAACGTTGCTCAACATCTCAGGTGTGACCGATCTAATCGCAACTGTTATTCGTCTTCTTAAGTCAGCTAAGTCGAGGGGTTTAGTTTTGTATACTATACTCTTGACATATCCCCATAAGAAGAAGTCTAATGGCGTTAGATCAGGGGATCATGCTGGCCATTCCATCGATCCTCGCCTACCTATCCACCGATTCGGGAATATTTGGTTGAGGTACTGCCGGACATTGATTTGGTAATGGGGTGGTGCTCCATCTTGCTGGAACCACATCGTATTTGCTGGAACTTGTGGGTTTGGCACGAGATTATTTTGAAGCAATGCTAAATAATTGTCGCCATTCAAATTTCCATAAATGAAAAAAGTCCTACGATATAATCTCCAACAATTCCTCCCAAACATTAATCTTCTCAGGGTATTGCATATGTTCTTCCCTCATCCAGTGAGGATTTTCCCTGGACCAATAGCGGCAATTTTGACGATTAGCATGACCGTGAAGCGTAAAAGTACACTCATCAGAAAATAAAATATGTTCTAATTTTAGCACATTATTATCAAACATTGTCATCATTTGTTCACAAAAATACGTTCTCCTATGAAAGTTGTCTTCCATGAGCTCCTGAATTGGTATAATTTTATAGGGATGCATTTTATTTTCTTTTAATGTGCGAGTAATCGATGAATGGCAAACATCGAACATTGACGCTGCTTGTCTACTAGAAGTGTGCGGGTTTTCTTCAAACTCAAGCACAATATCCAGTTTTGTATCATTACTTACTGCATTCGCAGCTGCTTTTTTTATTTGCCTTACATGTCCAAATTCGCGGAACTGCTTTTCTATTTTACTAATTGTTCCTTGGGATATAGGCGGAAAATTTGGAAATTTCTCATGAACTAAGTGAGCAACTCCATTTGTGTCCGTGTGTTATCTCCATAACCAATCATCTGCAGAATTGTTATTTTGTGCATTTCTGTTAAATGAACCATTTTGCTGAAATATAGTTAACGAAATTCAAACAGTTATGACACTGACAACACTTTGCTAAGGCGAGGTATTTTAAAACGAAGTACAAGTACAATTAAAGATTTTCACTTAATAGTTCGGTAAACAAACTATTATGTGAAAATCTTATTTAATTGTAAACAAAATTATTAATCCGAAAACATTTAATATTTCCGAAACAGTCGAAGATAGATTAGGATATTGTACATGAAATATGTCTGGAATTTTCTAAAGAATCCAAAAATTTAATATTTGACAGGATGTTGCATTTAAAATAAGAAAGTTGGTATTGACTACTTTTACATGACACACCCTGTATATAAACTTTTTATTTAAAAAAATACGCAACTAAACATCCCAATCGACGTGTCCGAGCGTTTTTTCGAACACCCTTCCATTTAATTATTATCAAATTTATTCCATTTGGCTGATGCACACTGTATAATGCATTTAATGCATAAATGATCTACAAGATTTAGATAAGCAAATGACCTACATATATTAGGATTTTTTTCACATAAGTGACAATAAGTATTTATTTTCGTTATTGCATACGGTTCTTGATCTCTCCTTCAAATACAGTCCTATTATATAACAGCGAGTAGGATTTTGTATCACTGGTATTGTAATTGTCAAACAATATTGTTTTTGTTATCATTGTACATACATTACAGAATTAATGATTAATTGTAAGTGTTCGAATTAGGTATTCCTTTCTTCAATCGTCAATTTTAGTTTTGATAAATGTTTACGTGGTAAACCAGGAACATCTGAATGCTTACCATTTCATTTTTGTTTCAATTCGGCGCATTGCATCCAGATTTATATTATCTATTGTTTTTCGTGTTGTGTTGTTGAAACTAAATAAAGATTATTACTTATACACAGTGCACATAAAATACGTAGGTACACTATTTTCTAGTTGTCTTTTTTTCTATAAATTGAGTTATTTTTTGGCATTCTTAATATCTATGAATAAATTGTGCATAACCTCTGGTATTTTCTTAGCAAAACTTTTCAAATTTAAAATAAATAGGGGAGTGGGGGTTGTTGCTGGTAAACAATAGTTGTGAGTGAATCATAAAATACAATATAAGAGAGTTTTAATATACTATATAGTACGAAATTTTTCTGAAGTATTATATATCGAGATTAATTGCATGTCGTATGAAATTTAAGAAAATCTCTATAAACACTATGAACTATATATGGGCGAACAATTTTTTGAAAGACTGAGTTATTTGACTGTAACATTGAAATATCATCACATGTAACGCTTTTTATGTGATTTCAATAATCATCGCATTATTACATTCATGGCATTTTCTTAGTATCGACCAATTCAGAACCCCTGCTCCTGAAGCAGTATAGTATATTATATACACAACGTAAACAATAAAAGAATCTATAAATCGTTTTTAGATTCTGAGTTTTCTAAATTATTAAGATTATCTCTGAAAATTAGCAGTACTTTTCATGTCATATTAATCCAAAATTTTTAATTTATTAAAAAACTAACACGTATTAAAATTTTGATTGATAGATAATATAGTTTTAGTGATAATGCTCCTTCAAAAATCGCTGAATTGCGCAATTAAACGTAATGATATGAAGAACGAAGATGTAGAATCAGAATCTTCCAAAATGCAAAATCTTTAAAAACTGTTAATAAAATTAATTGAACAACTGAAGAATTGATATCAAAGAAATTAGAAGCATATCTATTGAATACGTCAAATTTCACACGTAAAACTGCACATATTCAAGCCGTTAGCACAAAACACTAAACACTAAAACTGTTATTCAAAACAATGAAAAGGTTGCCTTTAATTTACAATTAGAACACAATTATATTTAAATGATCATTTGGTTTATTTTATTACTTATTATTAATATATATTATTACGCCCCTCTTTACACTACAGTCTAATGTAGATCGTAACACCACAAACCCGTATTGCTTACCTTAATGTAGTTATATTAAAAAACTTACGATCCTTTGCTACTCCTAGGAAGTAACTAGCCCCTGCTAATGTTGAAGCACATGGATTCTCCAGTATGTGCCAATGGCTAAAAAACAAAAGCTGAGCAATACGAAAATAAAATAAAACGCTAGGGTAGATTGAGAATGAAACTGTCAAGTAGCCCAAGATTAAATGATCAATCCTGGTATATGAGATCTCAGAGATACTAATAAAATTTTTCTAACAAATAATCAATATAAAGAAAGAGCAAAAAAGCAAAGGGACGATTATGATAACTAAGACAACAAAGTTATTTGAAAAAATTTCATCTAATTGTCGAGTTTGAAAAAATGATTTGCATTAATACCAGCTAATTGTTAATAACAGATGAAAGACTTTGGTATTTCAGATTTTAAGTTATGTGTGGAAATACTAGCCGATTATTAATAATAAATGAATGCTACTGGTATCTCCGATCTAAAATTGTGTGTAAGTACTAGCCATACGAGCTAATTATTGATCTTAAATTAATAATGCTGATAATTCTGATCTAAAGTTAGTTGTTTAGATATCAGCCAATTACTAACATTAAATGAATGCTACTGGTGTTTCAGATCTAAATTTATTAAAGTATATACATACATATATATATATATATATATATATATATATATATATATATATAAATATATATATATA